>JBAMBJ010002686.1:0-48757 GCA_037043495.1 Drosophila recens | reverse complement strand
AAAAACTCCAAAAACCGCTCTTTTATGGTGTCCGGTTTTGACCGCCACTGTGCTTGCACAAAATTATATTACTCCTGCAAGACAATAAAAAATCTACAGCCTAATTTTAAGTGAAACTAAGTGTTGTATCCAAAATAAGAATAAGGTTTCAATATAAAATAAAATAGAAAACTAAAAATGAAATTTAACTTTTTAAGAAAGATACCCTAACTAAAACTGCCAGCAAAGCTATTAAGTTGATATGGCCATTAGCGTTAACGTACCGTAATTGTTGTTTTCGCAGACAAAGATGACGGGCAGCTTCCACAGATAGGCCATGTTGTAGGCCTCAAATACCTGGCCCTGATTGGCAGCACCGTCGCCGTAGAGCGCCAGGCACATGCCGCCGTTGCCCTTGTACTTGCAGGCGAGTCCGACGCCTGTGCCGAGTGGGACTTGGGCACCAACGATGCCATTGCCGCCAAAGAAATTTGGTGCATACATGTGCATGGAGCCGCCCTTGCCGCGTGCACAACCGCTCTGGAGGCCAGTTAACTCCGCCAAGACGCCCAGGGGAGAGACACCCATCAGATAGGTCCAGCCATGAACACGATATGCCGATATAATGTTATCAACATCGCGCATTGCCGCCTTCATGCCAACGGCGCAGGCCTCCTGCCCCGAATACAGATGACAGAAGCCACGAATGATCTTCTCCTTGTAGAGATTGCCAGCCGATGTCTCAATGCGACGTATCGTCTGCATTTGTGTGTAGTATTTGAGCGCATCCTCCTTGGTCAGCTTCACTGTCGTTTCCGGTCCCTCGTCCAGACGATGTAATTTAAAGGGCTGCACAAAACAGACAGAGAAAGCAAAAGATAATTGCTTCGGAATGGTGGAGTAAAAATGAGCCAGAGAGAGGGAGAGAAAGAGAGAGAGAGAGGTGGCCACATTGGGTACATATATGTGTACCAAAACTGGACTATCTATTATTCGTGGGTACAACGCAGAACTTCTTTTTTATGGTACATTTTATGTTGTCTTATTTTATTTTATAAAATAAACAGTTTAAATTTAACTATATGAACTTTACTAATATAAACGTACATATGTTACGTATGCAAGAAATTACCATCGATTTGACAATATTAAAAAATTTAAAGCATTAATGAATTAAAGCTAATTAAAACATAAATAAGTAAATGAGTGAATTTTAGGGATTAAAACCGACACGAAAATCGGATTCAGTTACGGTTTCGCTAATGTTCGCATGTACCGGTATGGTTACGGATCACAAAAAAAAACAAATATAATTATAATTATAATATTGCAAACATTTATATATAAATATATGTATTATTAATAAAATAATAATAATTAAAAAAGCATTACTTTTTTAATGTTTCATTCATACAATTATTTCACATATTCTTGAGTTTGATGTAGTTTAGTTACATTTTAACAATTTGAATATTTCATTTAACAAATTCATTTTATTTGCGGTCATTCAGTGTTATGAAAATTCGATCATGAATGTCACAAATAAAAAATCAAAATAAAAATATCATAAAAAATAAAATCAAAATTAAAATTTTTTTTTTTATGTATGAACAACCGAAATTAACCCTTATAAATGAAACGTTTACTAAACGGTTATTTCGGTTTACAGAGTTTGAGTTTAAAGGTTTCTGTCAAATGAAAATTTTTTTTTCGGTTACAGTTTCAGTTACGGTTTTAATTTCATTTGGCTTTTGCCGGTTAAAGGTAACGGTTTCGGTTAAAGTTTTAATCCCTGGTGAATTTAAAAAAAAGATTCCCAAATGATAGTCGTTTACTTAAATTAATTTTGCTTAAAAATTTGTTTGTTAAGCCATATGATTTTAAACATTCTTAAAAAAAAAATTATTTAACATTAAAATACATAATTAATTCTCATATTTTAGATCCTCATCATTAAAAATGTATACATATTTAATTATAATTAAAATTTTTTATTAAAACAATCGTAGAAAAATTCAAGTTCATTGTTATAAACAAATAATATTTCAACAAATAATATTTATCTCAACAATCATAAGCGCTGCTGTCCCTGGAATATACTTTCGTTCTGGCGCTCACTCACATACAACAATTTGCAGCTGTGACGTCACGCGCAGTAAAATAGACTGACAGGAAAAGAGCGAGAGAGAGAGAGCGAGATATCTCACAAATTGCACTCTTTTTTGCATAACCTGTCGATCAGTCAGAAAGTGTTGCTGCTGCAGCGCCGCTGATAAGAAAGTGCGTGCCGCTGACGACGCTGCCGACATCGGTCACGCGCTGGGGAATGCGACAAAGCGTCAGATTGTGACCTTGAGGGACCGGCAATTTAAACTGACCGACCGACCGACGATTGCAACTCTGTTCAATCAGGTCACAAAATAAAAAAAAGGTATAAAAAACGCAAGCACACACTGACACACATTATGTAATCGGCGTTTTTTTTCACTTTTCACTGTGTGGCGGGGGTGTAAATTGGGTTGTATACTTACTCGATTCACCTGCACGGTCGCTTCAGTGGCATAGTTGTTCGTCTTAGCGACACCAGCCTGTGCTGCATTCTGGAATAAACCAAAAAATGACGATGAATAACTGCGTCTGCTGTCAAATCTTAGTTGCTGTTGTTGTAGTTGTTGCTGTTGCGTTATCCAGTTGTTGTTGTTGTTGCTGCTGCTGTTGAGGCTGTTGTTGTTATTCCTATTGCTGATGTTGCTTGCTGGGCTTGTATGTTGCTGTTGCTTCGTATTAGTGACAGTTACAATGGTTTTGTTAGTGACAGCAACAGCTGCATTACAGTTACGTACTTTTTGCAATTGCCTTACAACAATTGGCAATTCGCTAACGCGTGATAATGTACGCAACATTTCGACTTTCTGCTTTCGGTTTCGACTATTCTTTCTCTTATTCGCGTAACAGCTGCTGCCCAATGGTAGGGATGTCTATCGATAGATATAGCATCGATGTGAGATTTTAATTCTAATCGATATTATGCTCAACGCGAAATATGTACAGCTCATCGATTTTTATTACGATACATCGGAAATTTCTTTCTATTTCTTTTATACATATTAGGTGTACATTTTTTTACCAACGTTTGTTGAAGAAAATTAGTTAGGTTGGCTGTGCATTCGAAATTTTCTAAATTTTTAATTTCGATTTCATCGATATTCATTGCTCTCTATGGCCGATGATTATTACGATATAAATACCAAATGTAATAGTGGTAGTCAGTGTTGCCAACTCTTCGGGACATGAAAACGCCAAAATGGTCTTTGAAAAAAGCTGAAAATAGCTTAAAAACATTTGTTGATAGCTAAAAAAAACGCCAGAGTAGTAAAACGATATTTTTATTGATTTAATCCAGTGTTTTTGGAATATTTTGATGCAAAAAAATTCATCAAACAATTCTAGGAGTAAATGCAAAAAAAAAAATTTTAAAAAATCTTCGCTAATATTTTTTATGACTTTTTAAAATTTGCTATAAATTACTATTTTAGCCCCTTTTTCCTCCTTCTCATACAAAGTGGCTTTTTAGCAATTTTCAAAAAATCATGAAAAATACTAGCAAAGTTATTTTTGATGAAATTGACCAGCTTGTCAACTAGTCTAAATGCACCATTAGTAATGGTATATATATAGCTCGATTCAATTGATTCCATAGCTAAAAACGATAAAATTTAATTCTCTATTGGCTTATCGACTATTTTTTGCCATTCAAATAGAAAAAATACTACAAAGTATTTAAGTGTGGCATCGCAAAGCATAAGAATACATGAAGCTACCAGATGTTTTAAGAAGCTAAAATTATTTTTGAAGTAGCTAAAATTCCCGCTACCCGCTGTTTTACAATTTATCCCGCATTTGCCTGCCGGTTGCAGCCCACTAAATCTGTCGGGAAAATAGCTAAATTGGCAACACTGGTGGTAGTACTAAATGAAATCTATCGATTGCATTGTTTGCACACTGTGAAAAGAAATTATTTGCAGGCACTGTAGAATTCGACTCAAAATTTAATATTTCTAAATTTGGTATAAAAAAAATGAATTAAAAAATCTTTTACAATAATTACTGATTTTTTAGGAACATTATAAGTATAGTCTTAATACTTATAATATTCCTAAAAAATCATTTTTTAAAATAGACTCAATTAATGATAATATAACCGCCCATTTCCAAAGGAAAAAACCGCATTTATTTCAAGAAGTACTTTTATTTCACATTAAAGATTTCATTTTGTTATTTGTTTCTCTTTCACTTGTTCTTCTGACTCAATACGAGTTTACTTTTAAATTTTCCATTTCTCCACATATTCTTCTTCATATAATTTACTAATTCTTACAAAACGTATGTAATTTTCATTCCATGCACAAAGAAAATTGAATTCATAGAGCCATTTAAAATACATGTGTATGTGATAATAAAAGTTAAAACAAAAAAAAATATACATAAAACCGTTTTACGAAATCGTTATTACAAACTAAGTTTTAAACTAGAATTTAAATGGCAGCTACAAGCTTTGAGTTTGAGAATTGTACGAAAGAGATAGAAGAAAAAGTAGTGTTGCCTAACGCTGAACTCAACAAACCTAAAATTTAAGCCAAATGCGGAATTCGCTCTCTCGCTCTCTCTCTCTCACTCTCTAACACTCTGTCGCCGTGCCTTGCATTACAACAAAAATCATTTTTTAAACTTTATTCACTTCACACTTGATTCCCTTATTTCGGGGTTACTTTGTCCTGTTTTCCGTTGAAGTTTTACATCAAAAATTGGTTTCTCCTTTTCTTTTTTTTTGTTTTTTTTTTAGCACACAAATATTTTGCTTTATGACAAAAAAATTATGCTCTTTTATCTTTAAATATGTATTGTATGTATATATAAACACTTATTAGAAGTCCTCGTGTGTCTGTTGGAGGGGAGGGGTTTAATATGTATGTATGTATGTATAATGTATAGTCATTTAAAGAAAAAATACATTTCTTTCAATTTTTTTTTTTGGTTTTGTTATTTTTCTCTAGCTTGGTTATATTTTCCATGTGTATGTGTGTGTGTGTGCGGGTGTATGTGTATGTCGCTTACCGTTAGCATAAATAGTAGTAGTTGTGTGAAAACGTGCAGCAAAAATCTAAAACGTAATCATCGTGCAGTGTACGAAAAAGTAACGGCAAATATATCATGTGTGTGTGTGTGTGTGTGTGTGTGTGTATCTTGTCAGTGTTGTAGAATGCCGGCATATAGATATTTTGTTGTTGCTGCTGCTGCTGCTGTTGTTGTTGTATGATTAGGAAATTACGTATGTTTCTTGTAGTTGTATCTTCGGTTTTACTTAAACTTTTTAGTAGTTTACGTTAATTATTTCTTCTTCATCCCTTTTATTTTACTTGCATAATTTACACCAATTTTGTTTGCTTCGTAATATTTTTTCATTGTTCATTTGTTTTTTTTTGCTTTTTGCTTTTTATATTTTGTCATTTACTTTGCATATTTTGCGGATGAATAAATAAATCAAATATTTAAGAACATACATATAGCACACATTTATATAACGACAAGATGACAATTGTTTTTAATTTACTTCATTTTCATTTAAGCCCAATTTACACGATCGGTTTCCGACCGACACTTTTTGACCGATGGAAAATGTTGCCGAAAAAATGCACCAAAAAATACCATACAATTCAATTTTTACGTATTATGTTCGCTCCAATGACAAACCGACGCTCTAAAATTTTGCGTGTTCACACGAGACTGACGATTTATTTACGTTAAGTGTCGGTCGGAAACCGATCGTGTAAATTGGGCTTCAATATTTTGGTTTACTTGTCTTTCAGTTTGTATTGTTTTTTTTTATTTTTGTTTTTTTTTTATTTATTTTTTGCAAATGTCTATTGTGGATGGAAATCTTTTATTTATTTCTTAATTAATAAATTTACCCCATTGAGATGCACAAAAAAAGCACACACACAAAACCAACAATTGTTAAAACAACTGGCCATCTACAAGTTCAGCCCAATGCTACTCAAACCGTGGTACAGTTTGGCGGCCACAAATATCTGAAAATTGCTCAACCCACAAAATACAATTATGGATTATCCACTTGTCCAATATACATTCATACTTTTGTACATTAATGCATGTATATAAAAGGAAAGGTTGCCATTTTATAAGCACAAAAATTGGGTTTGTTCTTGATCTCATTGTAGCTGGGTTTACAACAAATTAATTGAATTCAAAAACGATTTGTTTGTATCTCGCTTTGTTTTTATCTCGTTTTTGTTTTTGTATTTGTATTTGTTTGCTTTCATTCGTTCGGTTGCAGTGGTGGTTGTTGTCTGTGCTATGTATGCATGTGTTTCTATGTTGTGTGTAGCTGCTGCTCGTTTATTTGGTTGCTGCGCTTGCTAAGCCAAGACTCAAACCAACGTGCAAAACCATCGGGCGCAGTAAATAAAATAAAGCAAATAAAACAAATCAAATGCGTAGTGTTTCTTTTTTTTTATGTATGTTACAATTTCTTTTGTTTTCGGTTTTTTTTTGTTTGTTTGTTTATATAATGTTCATCATGCTAAACGATTACAAATTACAATCAAGCAATTTATGTGTCCAAACTTGGAAAACCAAAAAAAAAATATATGTAAATGTATATATTCAATAGAAAAAGGTAACTTAAAGTGTAATTTGGATGGAAATGAATTGGAATTGGATTTGGATTGGGAATATTGGCTTAAGGAAAACTAATTGAGATTTTTAGAAACTAAACAGCGCTGGTCCAACTGTTGCTTAAGTCGATTCATACAATGGTAATGCCTAGCAGTTGAATAAAGGTGTGTGTGTGTGTGTGGTGTGTGTGCGTGGTGTGTGTGTGGTGTGGTGTGGTGTGTGTGTGTGTGTATCTAAGTGTCTCTCTCTCTCTCTATTGCATTAGGTTATTTAGCTCCTACGACTTTGGGCGGCTTCAAAACAAAAATTGTTGTTAATTACACGATTACGTAGATAATTTAAGAAACTGCAACTGCAACACGACTGTGGATTTTCGAAAGGTGATTCAAGCCCCATCGGATGTTGGTGTCGTTGCGATGACTGTGTTGTTGTTGTTGTTGTAGAAATTCTGCCTCCTCTGCATCGGCGCGTCGGCAGCTGCTACAACTGGTTGCATCGCTGTCCTCCACAATGGTGCCATCATCATCTTCATCCTCCTCCTCACCATCATCATCTAGGTCCACGTCATCCTCATTAAAAGGATCCACCAGCTGCTTATTAACACCAGCGTCGTCTGCCACATCCACCTCCACCTCCACATCCAACTCAACCTCTACTTCCATGTCCAGTTCCATGTTTTCATATGAATTGTGTTGTTGTTGTTGTTGCTGTTGTTCCTTAAACTCCATATCGTTGTCAACAACTGCTGCTGCTGTTGTTGTTGTTGCTTGTGTTATTGTTATTGTTGTTGCCTGTTGCTCCTGCTCCACATCCATATCCATTTCCACATCCGCCTGCTGTTCCTGCTCCCTCCTCCTCTGCCATGTTGTTGTTGCTGTTGCTGTTGTTGTTGTTGTTGAAGCAGCCGCTGCCTCGTCAGCTAATTCGAATTGTAACTGCTGCTGCTGCTGCTGTTGCTCCTCCAACCTCCTGACCACCACTTCATCCGACTCGACAATACTTTAACCGCTCTTAAACAATAAAATGGCCACCTGGCCCAAATAAAAGTATATGAAATGGCGCGTCTCGTGTGTCACATACGATCCAAAATTGCGACCCACAATGCAATGCCATGTGGGATTGTATTTTTTGTCAAACTCCTTCTTGATATAAGCCGCAATATCCTGCAAAACAGTTAAAAGAAACAAGAGAGAGAGCAATATTAGCCAATTGTCTTTATTAAATAAACGATAAAAAAAACAGGATACAACAAAATGTCTGAATGCCTGTTAAATGGTTTTTAAATTAGCGCCAACGGAAATTCAATAAAATACCAAAAAACCCCCACAAACCAAATACAAGCCACGCCTCCATACGACCCTCCGCCCTTCGTTCATTACCCCAAAACTGCTAACTGCCTCATTTACAAGCATTTTGGGCTGTAACTAGGGTAACCCAAAATGTGTGACCTCAAAAACGGATATGGAGACGGAAGGGGCGCAATGAACAAGAAGAAGCAGAGGATAAAGGTGGGCGGCGATTCTGGCAGTCGGGGAAATGCGAGGAGAACTGGCCAAAAGTTTTCTGTGCTAATGAGTTAGTTATGATTGTTGTTGTTGTTGTTGTTTTTGTCCATTTGGTTTATTGTTGCTTGGTCTATTAAGCAATTTTTGTCGCAGCTTTAGCAACGCACAGCTTTAAGGGGGTATTCTTGTGTAGATTTTTGAAAAAATCGAATTTTTTTCATACTTCCAAAGTTTAGACATTCAAGAATATGCCATTAAAAGGATTTTTCAAAATTCCTATTATTTCATGAGTTATAGCCGTTTTAGTGACGTGGCATCGCTTCCGGTCCGAACTAGAGGTGGAGAACTATCTATAGTCGGCACCATCGATAGTCAGCGATATTATTTTTCAAACCATCGATAACTATCGATAGTTTTCGATAGTGTGTTAATTTGAGAATTTTTGTATTTTAAATTCCAAAAATTATAAATTTTTATATAAAATTTCAATTTAAATATGAATTGGTATTGATTTAGAAATTATACAAATAAAAATATATTAAACTCGTTTTCAATTATAATGTTTCGTTAAAGTTCGACGATCTAAATCTTTTTGGCCAGCCTTCTGAACTTGCACTCGGACTCGGTTCAGTTCCGTTACGTTCTTCATTACCTTTTTCGAATATAGTAAGGAAATTTTCCATGTCATAAAAAGATTTAATTATTAAAAACAAAACTTAAATGTTTCCGAAGCTCCGCAGATGCCAAATGCGCGCCTTCCTATGACGCGTTGAGCGTCATAAAAAACTATCGCCCACTATCGATAGTGCAGGTCTGCCATCGATGGCGGCTCGATAGTGCCTTGACCATCGATAGTGCCGATAGTGCCATCGATAGTTCTCCACCTCTAGTCCGAACGCTCTCAACATTTTTTTTTTCAAAACTACTTTTTTCGAGCTGGCTGTAAGGATATCTCGAGTTCTAATGAACCGATTTAGTTCAACTTTGGAGAGGATGTTCTTTATACATCTCTTCATCGCATGAGCCTTGCTTGGATAGTAAGATAAGTATTTCTCGCTATAAAATAGCCGAAATGACAACACTGTTACTGTAACAAACATACGACACACACTCACATTTATCAAGTGAACTTGTCTAATTTCGAATGCTGCTAAATGCCAAAGGTCAATGCCAGTTGTTTTGATGGTTAAAGCCAGGGTTGCGTCAAACACAGACAAAACGGTTGACAACAAGGAGAGAAACAAACACAGACAGACAGACAGACGCACTCTCACATGTAAACAAACACACCGCAACATTTGGCGCTTTTGACTGTCATACTTACTGTATGTAGAATGAGAGGAGAATGGACGAATGTGCGCATAAGGAAAAGCCAACGAATAAATGTGACAAAACAAAGAACAAATCAAACTACAGTCGAACTTCCCCAACTCAAATCACCATTATCCAAGAAAAAAGTTTGAGTTATGGAGACTTCGACTTATGGAAGTCTATTTGTTAAGTTTAGTGTACGCTATTACCACTAAATTTAGTTTGAGTTTGAGTCCACTGGGATTCTACTAAAAGCATATGCAGAAATATTGGGGGAAAATCCTACACAAAAGCCATGAATTAAAAGTGAGTTTTATTTTGAGCGATAAAAATAAAAATCAGAAATATTGAATTAATTTTTACTCAAATGAAACGAATTGAAAATTAAAATGTAATATATAAAATTGAAGAATTACAATTGCATTTATAGTTCGTCTTGCTGCAAGATAGATAGATAGATAGATATGCAACATTGAGATACTTGGACAAAGTAGACAAATTGCAACAAACAAAACAAAGAAAAAAACTTAGTTTTTGTTTCAGGTTTTCGTGAAGTTCAGCAGATTTGCAGTTGGTTCTTTAGCCAACTGGTACACCCAGACAAACTTGACAACAAGGCCACAATGCGTGCTAAGTCATAAACTTAACCCAGTAACCTCAAAAAGGAAACTAAAGAACACACAAAAAAAAGAAGCAAATAGATACAAATCTAAAACTTATTTCGCCGAGTGCCGCGACAATGGCGACTGTTACATTTACCATTTAGTTAAGAACGAATGAGACGGCGACAGAGAAAGAGAGAGAGAAGGGAAGAGAATAGGGAGAGAGGCAGAAAGAGAAAGAGTTCCTTTAAGACGTGATCGCTATTAAATAATTCCCAAGTTTCATTGTTATTGTTGTTGTTCCTTTCGTGTTTCGTGTCAGACGACAATATAACGTCGATTGTTTTATTTTATACTATATTCAATTTGGTTCATTCTCGCTCTCGCTCTCTTGCGTGTAAACGGGTGAACAGCCCGAACGAAGCCTAAAGGTGCAATCCACCTAACAACGTTTAGACATTTTGTTTTGGCAACGCCACAAATTCGAACATTCTGACACAGAACTTGGCTCAAAGACATATGCTTTGCGTTTTAGCCATACATACATACATACATACATGTATAATGAAATCCATGTATGAATATGTATTTGTATTTAATTTGGCCATCTTCCTGCATTTCTATAGAATTTGAACAGGATAGGGAATTTATAGAAAAGCCAGTTAAGCTTAAAGTTATTATTAAATTCAAATAATAGATTTTAGAAGCTAAGGCATTTCAATAGAATCATCAGAGATATGTATTCAATTTCAGGCATAGAGTTAAAACAAATCACAGACTTGCTGCAAAATTATTTCTAAAATAATTTGATATTAATTGCAAACCTTTCTCAGTAAAACTGATATTTGTTTGTAATTACAATTATTCTCACAACGGGAATCGGTTTCGTACACACATGATTTGTAATGTTTTTCTTTGTATTTGTTTCCTATTAGCTTTTAATTTACTGTCCCGATAGGAACATGAATGAAGGAGACAATATCATGCGTTTAATTAAAGGTTAATATTTCTTCATTTGTATATATTGTTGCAAAATTTTTAAAATATTGAAATACAAATAGAAATTATTTTAAAAATATGAAGCATATCGCAAATACTCTTCCTATGCGTTATAAACATTAGTTTTTTCTGTATTAACCTTTTTTTTTTCATTTATTTTTCAACTCTCAAATTTTTTACATTTCTGGAGTTGTTCCTAAGGAGATCTCAATCCATTCTTATAGTTTTTTAACAATTTATACATCATACAATATTCAGATTTCCTCTTATCACTCTATTAGTTTAGATATTTTTTATTCTTTTACTATCTCCTAGTAACAATCCTGTCAATTGTATGTATCCATTTTCCTCTTCTACACTTTTCTCTGCCAATCATTATTTCTCTTTGTTTCTCACACACCCCCGACGTTTTCAATAAATTTATCGCTTATATAACCTTGGTTTGCTGTTCATTCATTTTGTTATCAACAAGATATGTTAAATGCTCTGATTTATATCCTTCTACACACAGAATATTGCCATTGCCATTTCCAATCCATTTTCAGTTAGTGTCCATCAATTTTCGTGCCATTTCTATAAATATTTACCCCATTCATCACTCTCTATTGCAAGACTATAGCTTTGCATTTGCCAACGAGTATATATAGTACAATATATATTTGTATTTCGTATATCCTCCAAAACGCAACAAGAAAATGAAAAACCTTTTAAATTTGCGGTATATGAACCAATTTAGTTTGAGGGGGGAAAAAGAAAGTCTCGGCCCAAATCATGTTCTCTATATGTCAAATGTGCGGAATGTCGATTTCGCAGTTGTTGTTGTTGTTGTAGTTGTAGAATGCCTGAGCTTGACGGATATATTTGGCCACATATTGATTAAACATTTGGCCACGCAAAATGCTTCAACCACAACAACAACAACCAAAACAACCAAAACAAATCAAGGAGCACAAATAATAATAAATGAACTGCAGACGACAAAAGCAAAAACAACACCAAATAGAAGGACATAGAGGATTAAGAAGAAACAGGGAAGAAGAGAAAAACAAAAAACAACAAAACAAACTAATTAAATTTATTTTGGAAAACGCAAAACGCGAACGTTGACTGAAAAATTGATTTCATTTCGCAACGTTTGGCTTTGGTTTTGACTGGTTTGTTTGGTTTAGTGGCCTCTTGTAGGCTTATTTGTGGATTTGCCTTTAAATCGCAGTGCCGCAGTCAAGGCAAACACACACACACGCACACACACACACACACACACACGCACACAAATAATGCCTTATGGTAGATACAATTTAAGCCTCTCAAAAGGTTGAGCGCCCCTATAAATATACAACACATAATTTGCCCTGTTCCTCTGTATGCGTGTGTATTGGTGCGTATGTGTGTGTCTCTGTGTGTGTGTTCGTTTTTTATCATTTTGTGTTTAACCCTTGTGTATCGTTGTGCTAGTTGCGTATCTAATGGATACCAAATTGTTTTTGCTTTTGACACTTTGTCGACATTCGTTTATTGGAGAAAAAAAAAACGAACAAAAAATGCTATTAAAACTTCCATTATTGGGTATTAACAGATTATTACTTTGCGCACTTTTTACCATTATTTATGCATGCATAAATCCTTTTTGAAAGACCTTGTTGTATGCAACATTCACAAAAGTTAACAACCGCAACTCGAGGATGAGAAAACAGAAACCACTTGTATTTCCGAATCAATAGTCGAATCAATAGATGCAAATGAAAATGGGAAAAACTATACACTTATTTCGGCAAACATTCATTAATCATTGGAATAGTTGAGACATTTTTGTGATTTTAAAAACTTGTTTCATTGAATTGAAATTTGAAAGTATGAAAATTTAAGCTACAAAAAATAGTAATAAATCTCATAAAATTGTTTGGAAACAATATATACTTAAATGCGTTTAATTTATGTAATCCAATCAAGTTCAGTTTAACTTGTGAACTTTAATTTTAATTTACACAATTACATTAAATATGCCTTAGGATTATACATAAATGGAAATCATTTTAAAATTTCAATTTATACATAGTCAATATATTCTGTTAAATTAGCAAATTGACAAATTCAATTTTTTAAATCAATGTATTAAATATGTTTTTTGTACTTTTTTCGTTTAATTTGCATGCAAAATGCATAAAACACGACAAAAGTTGCGAAAATCTAATTTGGCATGTGTTGAATGCAATTAAATAAAGACAAATATACATATTTAATTAGCTCAGCGCACACACACACTAATGCACACACACACTCTCACACACACACATTTGAAGAGGGAGCTGTGAGCATTAATAATGACACTATGATTATTATGCAATAAGCACAAAGAAAACAACAAAAACAAAGGCCAATCAATCGCGCATTTGTCCCCACACACATACCATATTGTTTATATGTATGTAAGTGTGAGTGTGCCTTTTTTTTCTCGGTGCGTATTTGTTCGTGTGCGTGGCATATATTTTATTTATAGCAACGAGAGGCGGGCAATCGCAAATGGGTGGCGTTAAAACCTGTAGGAGGGTATGGAAGGGAGGGGGATATGGGGGGTTTTGCTATGCGTGCGTGCGCCGTCTCACCAACACACACACACAAACACAAGCATTGGCACACTAATAGATACCACGTTATGAGCAGCGGTAAACAGAAAAAAGTGTAGCATACTTTCTTGCCTTGCCTTTTAAGTACTCAATTAGCAAACGCATCCACACACACACACACACTCCCAAATACATACAGCAGTGTCTTCACTCTCTTCTTCCCTTCCCACTTTTAATCTGTTGCTGCTTTTGCTGCTGTGATTTCTTGTCTTCTTCACTCTGTCCCTCTTTCTTGCTACTATCTCTGTTGCTCTTGCATTGAAGGCCCTGCCACCACCTGCCATCGGCATCAGTGCTGCCAGCTTCGCTTTTTTCCCGTCAAATATGGCTTTTTTCAAAGGCCATTTGCTAGAAAAATTTGAAACAGGGAGCCTTTTTTTAATGAAATGCTTTTCTCCAGATTTTTTTTGTAAATGCCCAAATATAGGGCATATTATAAGCCAATATAAAAAAATGCACATCGTAAAATGGCAAAATAATGACAGCACTACAAAATTTTGGAATGAAGTCAATTCCCGTAAGGATTCTGGGAGCAACAATACTTTTGCAGACCTAGCTAAGGTTGCCATTGATACTTAACAGTTCAATAGTTTGCAACTTAAAATTAAAATAATTTATTTTATTATGAATTATAAATTCACAGATATGGCTTGCGCAGACTCGACAAGTGCTGCTACACATACATATATAGAACTCCCAATAAATTCGTACGGATGATAGGAACGGGATTATTATATGATAATGAAAATCAGGAGAATGAGGACAACATTGATGAAATTATTCACATCTAATGTAATAACAGAACTGCTGCTCAAATTGTACAGTTTATTTCTGAGCAACCGATTAATGAATTGAAGAACTAGCTTTTTTTATGGCTTTTTTAAATTAATTTCTCAGCTTTTCTGCATCGTTCCTCGCGTCAAAAAACTGTTTTTTTTTTTCAAACAAAAGATGGCAACACTGCCTGCCATTGGCATTGACCGAGGCACGAAGAGGGAAAGAGCGAGGGAATGAGTGAAGGAGAGAGACAGAGAAAGGTAAGTGGGGGTAGGAACCACATCAGCTACGCCACGCTTTGCCATCATCACACACAGGCTATCCCAAACAGATTCCGGACTCGAAGTCGCATCCGGATCCGGCACTGACCAAGCCACCAAAGGAAAACAAGGCAAGGGCGGCGGAGGAGGTCGCTAAACGCTGATAGAAGATGCCACGCGTTTGCCGCTTGCAACACACACACACACACAGCGCACGTCGTCTATTGATTATTTCTATTTCTTCATTTTGCTGCTGTTGTCAGTTGTTGACATAGCTGCCGCTGCCTCTGGCAGCTTATATTAAATCCTGCCCTTGGCCAGGGCCAACACGGTTGATGGCCACAACGCGAAAAGTATAAACGCGAGGGAAGCGTGAATGGAAGAGGTCGCTGCGAAGCCGCGACACTGAATTTAATGATGTGTATGTAATTATTTAACCAAAAATCGCGGCAGAATGATAATTAAATCGCAGCTCGTTTCCCAGAAACACATTCAACGTGAAATCGCTTCATTTTACAAAAAATTCAACTTTTTCAAGCAAGCAAACAGGGAAGTTAAACAAATGGGAAAGCCTATAGTCAAGCTCCAGACTGTAGGATAGCCGTTACTTATTTAAATAAATTTAAAATATTTTGTATTGCATGCTTTTAGGCACTTACATTGCTTGAAACTTAAATCAGCAATTACTTCCATTAGGCTTTGCATTTTATATTTTAATTGTGTTGGTTATGTTGCTAATTTAAATGTACGGATTCCACATTTGTCAAACAAATGGAAACTTTGTTATTGTTAAAAAAAAAAGCCATTGCTACCGTTGTGGCTGGCCGATCTTGTTACGATTTAGTAGAATGATAGGTAATTATAGTAGTTAACGTTAATAAGTAAGAAAATTCTAATATCTTGAAAACTGTGCGAGTGGTGGCTTTTCGCGATTTACGGAGGCGGACAGGGGCGTTTTAAACAAACTTGATCTGCGTGGGGTTAATAGAAACCTGTGTGTCTCTGAGATCTAGGCGACAGACAGACGGACATGGCTAAATCGACTCGGCTGTTGATGCTGATCAGTAATATATATACTTTATAGCAGGGGTGCCCAAAGCCAGCATACGAATGAGTTTGCACCAATACTCACAAACAAAAACACAAATACAAAGAACAGAAGTGCAAACTTGAAGAAAAGACAACAACAAAATCACATTGAAATTGTTGTTGCTCTCTATTCTTTCGATCGCACGCACCAATCAGAGAAGAGAACAAAACCGGTTTTTGTGCTGTGCATTACATACACACGAAAATGTTTGCATGTGTTGGTATTTTGTATGCTCAACGCCTTGCATGTATACGAAATTTCGTTCGCTATGATTTGAGGAATTACAAAAACAATTGAGGCCGAAAATCAATGGAATGAGCAAAAGCTGGGCATGCCTGCTTTATAGGGTCCGAGATGTTTCCTTCTCCCTGTTACAGACATGGCAACTAACTAATACAATATACTCGTTTAATAATTTTTTAAGTAACGGGTATTAAAAGCACTTATACAAAAATGTTGAGGCTAATTTCAATCAAGTTGTGTTTGTTTACTTAATATAAGAACATTTGATACATGGCTCAAATACACTATAGCCATGATATGAAGCGATTTAAGGCCATCTAAACAATTATTTATTTTTTCATAGATTATATCTATTTTCAAATTTGTCATATATGAAGCTAAGCTATAAAATAAATTTTAAATGTACATTGCTTTTTCTACAATTTTATTTTTTACATTTTAAAATAATGCAAATTTGTTGCCTGTAAAAATGTTCACACGTTGAGATTCCATGTATTTTTGTAAATTTTTTTATTTTTATTGCACACACACATGAGGTTTTATTGAATTAAAACAATAGTCACAATTAACGGCTGATGTATGCAAACAAAGTAAGCTCAAAATTTAATTTAAGCAAATCGAGCATAACGTTACTAAAATTTTTAATTTAATTATACACGAATTCACGAATTATTTAATAAAGTTGTTAAATTCATGTTGTGAATGAATTAAAAGGTATAAATACATACATATGTAAATCAACCAGAAATGAAAAAGAGAAACCGTAAGTACGTCAAAAGCCCCAGAAAAGTATGCTATACAATAATTGCATCAAATTTAAAGTAGTGTTAAATTTTGAAGCCAATTGCGACTTGACTTTTAATCTAAACATATTTCCATCTAATTCCAAAGCTCAGTTTTATTTCATGGAAAAGGAAAATTAATGAAAAACAGCATGCGAAATACCAAGAAAAGATGCCAACTGGCCAGTAGTTCTGCTTTAAAGTCTATTGCGCCTTGCTGTTTTGCTGTTTTGCTGTTTTTCTGTTTTGTTGTTTTGTTTTCGGCCTGGTAGCCGTAGGGACAGTAAAATGCAAAGGTCAAAGGTGGCACAGATGCAATAGCGAAATGCCAGGAATCGGCAATACAGACAACTATGAAGCTATAGCAACCAAGCTGGCTAAAAGTGTGTACGAGAGAATCAGCAAAGACGAAGAGGAAGAGGAATGATAGCTTATAAAATGCCATCAACAGAGTGCGGAATAAAACCGCAAAATTGTGAAATAAGCAAACAGTTAAAACCGCACAATTGCAAGCACATGCACACTTGAATATACATAGATACTCATATACTCACATGTACATACATTTATATGGATACATGTGCATCTATATAGACGCAACAGTGTACTGCAGCCGGCTCCAGGGACTGCGTCATTTGCTTTCTCTCTCACACTCTTCTGTCCCCTCCTCGCTCAACTTTGACCCAAATATGCTGGCAACTTTTTTTGTTTGCCATTACCAAAATACAACCTGTGTGTTTGTTTAGCTAACATCCAATAACAGATAATTGCAATTATATTAAACAACATAAAAGATAAAAAAAGCATTGACGATTTGCATTATTAGCAACATGTTATTTGTTTAAAAAATTATTCACTTGAACTCTGATGTTTATTAAAAATTAAATTCAGTTGAACTCACAATTCTCACCTCTGCAGACATTACTAATAATCCCTCTTTTTTATGCAAGCACACACACATGCACACACAGCACTCATACACACATACATAAACCATCATAATTCTGCGGCATAAGCCGAGCAAATCAACACAAACAACTATTGCAACTGCTCTGCAAAACAAGAATTAAAAAAAAAAGAAAATGGAAATGGAAATGGAAAAGAAAAAACTATTTAAAACTCGCAACACCTGTTGTCAAAAGGAAGCAAGACAAAAAGCGATTTATATTCCCTGTAATGCATGCTACGAAAAGCGAGTCACATGATAAGTTGCACTTTAAGTGACAATTCAATTTGATTTTGATAAAACTAAGATGCGAAATTGGCCAAAATAAATAACTATATTTTCTAAAAGGACGACTTAGTTTAGTTTCTGCTTTAATTTTACTTCTTATTTCAATAAAATTGGGTGTAAGAAACTCTTTTAGCCTGTGTCCAAGCATAAGGCATGGGTTACTGACGGTTATTTACTTCTGTTTTATTTGAGGTTTTAAACCATTTTATGCTAAAGGGTATTTAAATACCCAAGAAAATTTTGATTCTTTAAAAATTCTAGCACGGGGCATGTGTGATTTATCGAGATAAAAATTTATTGCATAGTAAAGGGATATAACAAAAATATCAGAATAAAAATTGAACAGTCAAGTTACCCTTGGTATACCTGTAGTTTTTTACAGGTGAATATCTAGGTTTTTTTTCTGTATAGAAAATGTTGACGAAAAAAGCTGAAAAATTTATGGTAATAAGAAGATAAATTCTTCCAGGCACACAATTCAAAATTTCGCCAAATCGTGCCAGCCGATCTATGGGCAGCATTTAATGGGTTAAAGAGATTCTTGTTGTGTTTTTATACCCTTCATTTTTTTGCCTGAAATTTGTATCTTATTAATAGAGGTGGGACATACCTCATAAAGAAACCCGTAAATGGTATTCTTTATGTCCATCTGTTGTCATGTTTTAAAACTATCTTTTGTACAGATCGTATTAAATCAAAAATCTAACTTAAGTATACTTGCTTTTTAAAATATTTTAATTTAATTAATTTCGCAGATTGTGTATTTGGCGCTGTCTTAGATTTTAATTAGATTAAATTTAATTTTTTTTTAGAATGGGTAAAAATGTTTATTTTAATTTTTTTCAAAACTGAATTTTAGAGACTAATTCAATAATTATGAAAATCTGTTGCTTTTTTTAAGATATCTCAACTAAACGCACAGCTGAAAGCACGTTCATCTTTCATGTCTTACCTTTTCTATGTTGTATTTCTCCAGGGCTTGTGTCGCACAATCGACAGCATCCTGTTGCATCTCCTCGCTCATATCAGCATTCTTAATGACGGCTTTGCGATCAGACATTTTTATGTAGTTTTTGTTAGACTTGTGGTTGTTTTATTTAGCTGGTGCTGTTTGCTGTTGCAAAAGGATGGTTCCTTTAAGACTGAAATGAGAAATTGAAAAATGCACTCTGCGTAGTGCATTTGGATTGCATTAGTTCAATGTTGCACTTCAATTAAGGGAAAAAAAAAGGAGACGAGTAGTAATTAAGAGCCGCACATCACATCAACATCACATCAACAACAACAGAATGCAACAGTGGTTGCAATCAAAAGCTTAATAAAGTTAGTTCCTCACAAACACACACACATAGATGCACACACATAGATGCACACACATACATGTGTGTATGACGCAAGCGCAGTTTTCCAAAAATAAAATCGCTGCATACTTTTGTGGGCGAGCGACAATGCGAAACGCTCTCAATTTAATTATAAACGACAACAGCGCGTTGCAACGTTGCAAATCAAATATCAGAGAAACAACCGGACAGCAGCAATAACACCCCATACTCAAACCCACACACACACACACACACAGACAGGCACTGGGAGACAAACACAAACATCAATTAGCAATGAATGAGTGAAGAGCAGAAGCAGAAGCCGAAAGCAGCAACAGAAGCTGAATTAATGCTGCAAGAGAGAGAACATTGCATGGCCTTGGCAACAACAACTGCTGCTGCTGCTGCTGCTGCTGCTGCATGCTGCTGCTGCGTCTCTCTCTTTTTCTCTCTCTGTGTTTTTGTTTTGTTTTTGTGTTTCTGTGTGTGTGTGTGCAAACTGCAGCCAATTCAAATTCAATTCAGCAGCAGGAGTAAACAGAATATTACGTGGGCTTCATTTTGAGTTTTATTCCTCTCATTGTTATCGGTGTTATTGATAGTATTGTTGTTGGCGCTATGCCCCTGCTGTTGTTTTTGCTGTCGGACAATGGCTTTTTGTGAATGCATTACAAAGAGCAAGAAACGCGCGATTGCTGCAAGCAAAGTAAACACAAATTCAAATGCAATTTTCAGGACGCTTTAGTCAAGAGTAAACGACCACGAAATACCCAGTAGTAAATTATCTTAGCATTTAAAATTTTGATATGAACATGATCTGCGGCTCGGCCGTTGATAATGATCAAGAATGTATATGTATATGCCTTATAGATATTACATACAATTGCACAAAATTATTATAACCTTCCAATGGACACAGGCTACAAAAATGCATTCGGTCACATTCCACGCACCCCGCACTCACACACAGACACAGACACAAACACGCAGCAGGAGCAGCAACAAAAGTAAAGCTCTATGATAGAGAGAAGAGGTATAGCGAACCGGGATAACCAGGAATAGAGCCGAGCTGTAAACATGGCAACCGAGATAATCATCTTGCCCCCTCACACAAATCCACCCATCGCTCCACTTCAAAAATAGACGGAGATCTCACCCGTGTATCTGTATCTGTGTGTATTTGTACCTGTTTGTGTGTGAGCCCCTATCTCTGTCTATGTGTGCGGGTATTTTTATGGAAACCTGAGCAGCTCATACAAAATGAATTTTTATCTTTTTTCTATTTTTTTTTATTTTTTTTTTTTTTTTGCTGTTCGTAGAATTTGCAATCCTTTTTGAGTAGGACGCAATGAAGCTGATTAAATGATTTGTTTCTACGCAATCTGTAATATGAGCACTAATTGGATGGAAAATGCGATTTATCTTTGCGACTCTTGCAACAGACCAAGTGCATTATAGTATCTTAAGAAATCAACTTACAAAGGATCAGATTTACTTTAGAAATGTGTTGTTGCTAAAAGCGATAAAAATCCTAGATGTCATTTCCAATTAAACATAAAGATAAGACTTTATTATAGATCGATTAGGTAAATAATACAAGTTGATTTAGGCCGTAATAAAGTGATATATTAGATATTTTGTCGAATTAAATACACTAAGTGTAAAAATTTTTTATACATTCTGTTGTTAATAAAAAGAAGATTTTTTACCTCAGTTGGATCAAATTTTAAGTTACCAACTGCGGATTTTAGAGAGAACAGAACTTACAGAGAGCGAAAATGATCGTGAAATATTTAAAACAGTTTATCATAAAGAAAAATCAGAGAATATTTGTTATTTTTAAAGATGTAAGATCAATATGCAAATTTCTAAATTATTTGTTTTGTATAATCGATATAAACAATATATTAAATAAATATTAATTCTTTACTTACATACTTTAAACCTTTTGAAAACTGAAATTTCTTAATTTCGTTTACTGACTGAATTTTCACTCACAACTTTGATAGAGAAAAAAAATCATTTGTTTTACACAGAAAAAAAATTGTTGTAAAAGTATAACAAATAATTTATTTAAAACAAACGGCACTAACGATTGAACATTATCGAATTTGTACCTTTGCTGTCTGACGAAGTTGGTAAACTATAAAGTTATTTGTAGCACAATTTGCAAATGGGGAATATCCAAATGATGGAACCGGAAACGTTGCTAATAGTTTGCTGACTAACTGAGTAACTGACTCATTGACACTGACTTGGTGGGGGAGAAGGTCGACTACAAAATAGAAAATATGAAAAGGGACCATACACCATTCGCACACATACAAAGATATGCCGTTTTGTAACCAAACCATCTCTATCTCGCTCTATCGCATACACACACTCACTCTATACTTGCTCAATCTCCTACTCTCTCTGTCTATCATTCGGCGTGTCGATAGGATGATAAATTTATGGAAATCTATTTAAGCGCAAAAAGGATGCAGCAATCGGCTGGCAGGAGGCAGCATTATGAGCATGTAACAATGTAGATGAACCGATGTGTACACGGGAAAAGGGAAAGGGAAAAGGGAGGAAGATGTGCTGATTAAGTCAATTAGAAATGCATTGACAGTTGGACAAACGGAGACAGCTTGTTGCTTACAGAGAGTGAATGAGAGAAAAGCTCGAGCAGCAAATGATTTACCTACATACACATGCCTGTGTGTTGAATATGCATGAAATGACAGATGACAGATGACAGCTGACAGCTGAGTTGGAGGCATCAAAGTATGCTACGATTTTTTAATCAGCTTCAAACCAATCGGACAGATAAATTGGAAAATTAATTAACTCGTTATAGTTCAAAAATGTAACATAAAGATGATGATAATACTGACTTAAAAGAAAACTTGCACCCAATTTTCTAATGTTCGGTCCTGCAATGACACAGCTAATAATTAGGCAATAATTCAAAGATCGAATCAACATATGAAAAGATGGAGAGCAAAAGAGAGCGCGAGCGTGCTCAGCTGTTCAAGCAACAGCATTGACTCTCTCTCTCTCTCTTTCTTTCTGCAGTTCGATGCATATAGGTGTGCATGTGTGTTCGTGTGTTTGTGTGTGTGTGTACATACTCCCACGACAATCAACTTATCAAATCTGTTGCTAGAAAGCTCCAAGCTTCATAATTACCTCTCAAGGCATGCTCACAAATTAAGCACCAGATTAGGCAAAAACAAAAATAATACAAATCCGAAATAACAAATGACGTCAACTGGAACCTTTCGTTTGATTATAAACCAGACACAATAGAGTTTCGACCAGTGAACAACAAATCTTATAATGCGTGGGCCAATGTAGGCGGCAACGTCAACGTCAACGCCGACGTCGACGTCAACTGCGACTGCGACTGAGAGTAACGCTAGTTGCAGTTGGCCGACAGCTCAATGGGAATGTTTTCGGCAATTATTTTGCCCATGCACACACATACACACGCATTCAAAACTTCATTTAGAACTTTTCTCACCAGCATACAATTCACTTACCTTAGTTATTGTGATACCCTGTACCCGTTGCAAATGAGTAAACAGGGTATACTGATGAAATTAAACACTACGGAACCGTATAGAAGAATAAAAGTCGCGATGCCGCTTTGCGTCCGTGTGTTTATATGTTAATGTGTGCGTGTCAGAGTATTTGACAACTAACTATAAGGTATCTACGAGTCGAGTACACTCTTAAACTCGCTTGTCTTCGGGGAGTTTGTGCGCGATCATTTGCCGCGTGCCAAGGCAATAAGTTTTTTGTGCCTACGAATGTTTTCTATGCAACTTTTTTTTGGCGGCCTTGCTGCTAACTCAACAGCTGTCGACTAATTGAACCAAAATTTGAATAATCTCAGGAAAAAATGCGCAAAATATTCTCAGCCCTAACCTATTAAACTGAATGTATAAGTAGCTGCGTGTGTGTGTCGTTTGTGTGCATGTCAGTGTACATGTCTGTGTGTAAGCTCCTTTTTGGCAATTTTGCACTCAATACCAAAAAAAAAAAAAATATGTTGACACCGCCGCGTTTGCACTTTGGAATAGAAACATTAACAAAAATTAACAAAATATTGTTTGGCACACAGTTATGGAAATCTGTTAGTAAATTAAACTGTTAGTTAATCTAAATATTCGTGTTTACCGCTAAGCGCACTTGTCGTGACTAAATTGAAAAAAACACTTCGATTTGGTATCGCACTCCGTTCTGAGCTGTTTGCTTGTCTGTGTCAAACTGTTTCGATCGAAATTGCTGCCGACAGCCGAGAAGTCTACAAATGCCTTTAGTGTAGTAGGCGACATGCGAAATACTCGTCTCCCATTGGCTGGTTTGAGGCGGCGTCTGGCAGGCCGCTTCTGGCAGGCCGCGTCTGGCAACAGTGCATAGGTATTCGTAACGAATACTTTCACGGCAACGAGTATTTACCCGGTACATTTTGAAAATGATTAAGGTATTAAAGCATATAAATTCAATTTAATATTACAGCATTTTGTATTATTACCATTACCAGTACACAAAACACAGCTATCATTCAAATGACATGCCAAAAACATAAAGAATTTGTTGAGTAATCGGTATTCGGTAACAGGTATCTAGTCACAGACTCAGTTTCGGCATCACTAGCGACAACAAAATCCGCAGAGTTGTATTTACCGGCAACAACTGAATGGCGCCAATAAGTGAGTTCAAAATGCTTTCAAGACTTTCAGATAATTCATGTACTCTCGACAATAGTTCACAACTATTTTTTGTTATATTTTCCTCATTTAATCATGTTACCTATTTGCATAGAACATAAAATAGAAATTATTAGTACTTTTATTTTCAATTATTTTTTAACAGCAGTAGTGCTGTGTAACGCGACAATACGTTGCAGTGTTGAATAGTGTTTTTTTTTAAATATTGAATAACATTAGCAGATCTGATTAGTAAGCTAGCTAAATAAATTTATATTCGCAGAAGATAATTTAATTTAGATAGCAAATAATACTGTACTTTACATGGAATTATGTAACATCTTTTGATTTAATTTAATCTTACTATTTGGGGTGGGGAGCTCAGGCATTGGCATTCACACATGCACTCGTACACACACACATACACGGATCGTATCAAGCAAATAAAAAATACGGCGACACCAATTTTAGGGTTGCTATCGCTTTTTAAGTGTTGCCCTCACACCTTCGATCGTGCCGCCTGACAGTCTCTAAAAAACGCATATTCAAATGTGCAGTTTTCAATTACCATGCGCACTATTGACCCATGCTCTTAATATAAATTATATTTATTTTTAAAACAAGTGCATAATCGTTCATATATGCATTATCATATACAATGTATACAAATATGTACACATTTTCATACCTAGCATGTGTGCATGGCCTGACATTAAAATTGGAAATTTTCGTTTGTTCGCTTTACAATGGCTAAAGCGAAAGCAGCATGACGATGACTGGTGGTAGAAGCCAACAACAGTCATTAACAAGCATTTGGCATGAGTGCGAGCGAGCACACTACTGATTGCTGCTAGCTATTAGTGTCAGCTCTAGATACATATGTACATGTACATTGGTACTGTGTGTGTGTGTAAGTAAGTGTGGGATAAAACCAGAAAAGCAGCAACAAAACGCAAGAGCATTGAAGCGCGCGCTGTCGATGACTAATATTTTCAGGGCTGCCAGATAGGCGCGCAGATTGTGTTTATGCAGGGTGTGGCCGTTAACTAGTAGCTGTTTGATATTTGCAATGCCCGATTTATTGGAGAATATTTGTATTATAATAAAAAAATAAATTTTAGAATATTTAAACAAATGTAAGCCAAGTCGAAATCTAGGAAACAATTTTCTTTCGATATAATTATGTTATATAACAGAAATATGTATACAACTAATAAGCTTCAATTTGTTATTGCATATGTTTGTACATACTGCAATGTTTTTTTTACAAATAGCTTCGTTATCTTTAAGAAAAACCGAATATACACATGTATTTAAAAGATTTATTTTATATATTTTAAAAAATTGACTTAAAAATTGACATGGCTGCACTTCGAACTTGGAAGCGAAGACGCGCCAACCTTAGTTGTGGGGTTACGCAAAACCTGACATATAGCATAGATCTCGCCTCGTCGCCGCAACCCTGTGTTGTCCATTAAAACAATTTCACAATTTTGCTCTGAAGATATCTGGCAACCCAGGCAGCCAACAACAACAAACACAACAACACAGTTGCTCGCCCATTCTCATACAAACGTACATACGAACGGATGTGTGTATATATACATTTGTATATACCAAATGAGCATGCGTGTGTGTGTGTGTGTGTGTGCCAGAGTGGCCTGTCTGCCGTGCTTGTGTTTAGCGCCCGCTTATTTTGTGAGTTGGCAGCACAAACAAGTCGCAGCGCGCTGTTCAGTTGTTTTTTCCCCGTCAAACTTACGCTACTGCTACAACTCTGCTGCTCTCTGTTCGTTCGTTCGTTCGTTCGCTTGCTTTCTATTTGATTTCGTTTTTGTGTTATTAACAATTTGCTGTGGTGTGTGTGTGTGTGTGTACGTGCTCATTTCGAAAATATTCGAATGAAAATGCTTGACAACAACAAGAACTGCAGATCTAAAAGGAAAGAACGCTGCTGCAACGGCTTCAGGAACATCAAAAAATATACTATTTAAAAAAAAAAGAGGCTGCAAACGAGTTTTGTTTGCGTTCGCAAAGCGCGCGCATAATCAAAGTTTCCATCAAGGTGAAACTGCAACTGGCGTTGACTGCTTAATTTCCATCGTTTGACTTTAATTAAGAATCTGAAATAAACACAGGACAAGTAAAAGGAGAACAAGTAGCAGCAGACGGTAGAAATTGGCGGCGATTTCCAATACAAAAATCAAAATACCAACGACAACGAAAACGAAAAAAAAAAACAACCAAAAGTAAGAAGCAGGCAGGCAGCCTACACACACCGACTAACAAAAATACTACAGAAACAGAAACACACACATATACATGTACATACGCCCAGAGCGTAGACAAACAAAGGGCGAGACAGCAGTGCGTCCGCTTGCACACACGGTACGATAGCAGCTAATGTGGGAGCGAGACGACACAGGTTGCAGCCAATATTGGAGTGCGAGTGCCAAATGTCACAAGAAATTACAACACTGCTGTGAAAGACGAGTACAACAACAGCAGCAACAAAAACAACAACAGCCAGGCAAGCAAGAAGAAGAGGAAGCAGCAACATAAACAAAACCAAAACAAGTACAAAACGGGCGCCGGTTACAACAACCCCCCACCCCCTTCCTACCCTAAATGCAAAAATGTTACCCAGCATGCAGACGACAACAACAACAACAAATAACATGCACAACAGATGTCTTATGGAATCAGAACGGGATGTAGCCCATGTGGAATACGATGTTATCAATTATTACACAGATGCCAATCCAAATCCGGATGCAGTGGCTGAATCTGTGGCGCCTCAGCAGCGATGCTCCCGGGTTAACAACAACAACAGCAACAACAATAGCACATTACTGGATGTTGTTGTTCACTCGCGAGCAACGCGCGATAGCCACAAACTGGAGGAACCACACCAGATAGCCACACCCACGCCGACCACCAGCGGCAGCTCCACGGCCTCCACGATGCGCTGCAAAGGAGGCGGAAATGGCAGCAGCAGCAGTAAACGGCATAAAGAGAGTGCCCCTTCCACACCAGCCTTGGGCGTCAATATGCGAGTGACCGGACAATGTAGTCAGGGTGGCCGTAAATATATGGAGGATCAATTTTCTGTTGCGTATCAGGAGTCACCGCTGACGCACGAATTGGAATACGCATTTTTTGGCATCTATGACGGCCATGGCGGCACCGAGGCAGCGCTTTTCGCCAAGGAGCATCTCATGCTCGAAATTGTTAAGCAAAAGCTGTTCTGGTCCGATAACGATGAGGATGTGTTGCGCGCCATACGCGAAGGCTATATAGGCACACACTTTGCCATGTGGCGTGAGCAAGGTGAGTAAACGAGTCAGTTATATGTATGTATGTGCTCTCTCTCTATATACCTACTCTCAGTATAATCGTTTATCGATTGCTGACTGAATGGAATATTCCACAAGATTGCCATTTGTTACTGCACCACGACAATGGCAACCCCGCTTTGAATACCTATCATGGCTATGCGTTAGAGCGAGAGCACAGTACACACAACGCAGATAACATTAAAAAGGTTTCTTTCGCTTCGTTATCAAGTGACGTCACAAATATCTAAATACATTAAAATAATCAATTTGTAATCTGTTTAATTGAACACAATGTAACCACAAGTATAGAAATTTTTTTGAGAAATTCTAAAATTTTAATATTTTATGTATATAGATATAAAAATGTTGTATAACTTTTAAAAGAAAAAAAAAAATGGAAATGTTCTAAGGTCAGTTTTCTGTTATATTGTGATGTTGCATCCAACAGCTGTAATGTCATCGATATTTGTAGCGATAAATTTATATATCAATTAATAATATCGAAATTTAAATGTTATTTTTAAATTGATTGAATTTGTTTTGTTTTTTTAAACACTTTTAGACAAATGGCCGCGCACCGCAAATGGACACCTGAGCACCGCCGGCACCACAGCGACAGTAGCGTTCATGCGACGCGAGAAGATTTACATTGGCCATGTCGGTGACTCGGGGATTGTGTTGGGCTATCAAAACCCAAACGATCGCCGCTGGCGGGCGAAACAGCTGACGACGGATCATAAGCCAGAATCGGTAGCGGAAAAGGCGCGCATTCAACGATCCGGCGGACAAGTTGCCATCAAATCGGGTGTTCCACGCGTCGTCTGGAATCGTCCCCGGGATCCCCTACATCGTGGCCCCATCAAACGGCGCACTGTTGTCGACGATATACCCTTTCTGGCCGTTGCCCGATCGCTGGGTGATCTCTGGAGCTATAATTCGCGCTGCAAGGAGTTTGTGGTTAGTCCAGATCCAGATGTTAAGGTGGTCAAAATTGATCCCAACACGTTTAGGTGAGTCACAATATGTTTTCTACAAAAACCAAGTGTTTAGCAGCTTTGAAAGCTCATGAAAGCTTTAAACATCCTTTGGAGTTGATGCTTCTAGTTGAACATATCAAAAAGCTTTAGTTGTAATGTGCTTTTGAATTAATCACATAATGAAAGCTTTCACATTAATCGAAAGCTTTATTGAATTTATACAATTTTTTACAATATAAAGTTTAACACACTTTAAAAAGCTTTTGCTATGCTGAGCTTTTGGATTAATCCAAAGCTAAAGCTTGTTTACAATTGGAACCAAATAGAGTTTTTGTGATGCTTTTGCTTAAATTTTTATAACGAAAACTTTTTTTTACATAAAATCTAAGCTTTTAGCAGAATTGTTTAATGAGCTTAGTTATGCAGCTTTTTACAATTAGAGTCTAAGCTGTCAGAGAAATATTTGGTGAAGCTTTTGGATTAATCGCATGCTAAAATGTTTCAATCTCTGATATTACAGATGTCTGATATTTGGCACTGATGGATTATGGAATGTGATAACGCCACAGGAAGCGGTGGACTCGGTGCGAGAAAAGCACATTATTGGCGAGTGTCTGCACGAACAGGACGTCATGAATCCCAGCAAGGCGCTAGTGGACCGAGCTCTGAAGACGTGGGCAACCAAAAAGATGCGAGCGGACAATACGTCTGTGGTAACTGTGATACTGACGCCGGCAACGGAGCCAACAACAAATGCCGCTACCAGCAATTATACAACGGATGTGGATATGCTAGCTGATCTGGAGCCATTGGATACGGAGAACAACTATCCGACTGGTCGATTGGAGCACGACGATCTCGAGCTGGAGCTGTGCGGCAGCATTGAAGAGAGGGAATATCTGCACGACACGCCCTACAGTGCCTTGGCCAAGCGACATTTGCCGCCGGAGCCGTATCGCAATTTTGACTATTTCATTGAGGAGGACGAGGAGGAGGAGTTCGAAGCCGACGAGCCGGAAGAGGAGGACGACGAGGACGAGGACGTCGATATTATGCAGCATAGTAAATTGTTTAACAAATCTCTGAGTCAAACAATTGCCAATTGGCAACAATCGACACCAATAATGTTGCAACGCAAGGTTGCAGTTGCCGAATCGGAGACGGAGCGAGAGATTGAGATGGAAACGGAGACGGAGCTTTATGGCAGCAGCAGCAACCATGCTTGCGATCATTTGGAGCAACATTTGGAGCACAGCTTTGATAGTTATGTGAGCGGCGCTGCTGTTAGCGCCACAACGGAATTTAGTTTTGCCGAATCGTATAATTCGCTGCTCAACGAGCAACAGGCGGCGCGAACGCAGCAACAACAGCAGCAACATTTGCAGCAACAGCAACATTTGCAGCATCATCAACAACAGCAGCAGCAGCAGCAGCAAGAACAGCAACATCAGCATCATCAACAACAGCAGCCGGAGCAACATCATCATCATCATCAACAGCAGCAGCAGCAGCAGCAGCAGCAACATAATACAATGCAGGAGATTTTACAGGAGCAACAACGCTATCAGCAGCAGGAAGGTTATTCCCTTACACAGCTAGAGACGCGACGGGAGCAACAACAGCAGCAGAAGCATCAGCAGCAGCAGCAACAACAGGTTGTTGCCAGCACCAGCAGGTGGCAGCAATCAACTTATTTGCAACAGCAACCGGCCGAATTGTTGGCACTCAATGCATTGTTGCAACAGGAACGGGATGAGGAACAACAGTTGGCACTGGAGCGGGAGCAACAGCAACAACAACAACAACATCACCAGCAACAACAACAACAACAATTGTTGCTGGTTGAAGCTAGCTCTAGTTCCAGTTCCAGCTGCAGTTCCTCAACGCAATTTGTTTATGCGCCACCTTGGAGTGAAAATGTTGCCACATTGCAAGATAATGAAGTAAGTTCCACGCTGCCTGCCACGCCCACATCCACGCCCACGCCCACGTCCCTGCCAAGCAGCAGCTTAGAGAAGACAACGGAGCCAATGGCAACATTGTCACAGCAGCAGCAACAGTCGCAAATGCAAACGTTGCCTGCACCGCAGCAACAGTTGCTGTCAGAACCGAAACTAAAGCGTCAAATGCGCCGTTATCGCAACGTGCCCAATGAGAATCATCAGCATATGCATATGCAGACGCGACGACGGCAATTGTTCAAGCACAGCAAGGGCAAGTCATATATTGGCGCCAGTGCGGCAGCAATTGTTGCCTACAGCAACAGCAATGACATGTTGCCCAGCTGCAGCAGCAGCAGCAACAACAATAGCAACAACAGCAACAACAGCAACAACAATAATCTCAATGGCAGCAACAGTAATGTCGCCAGCGGCGGCAGCAGCAGCAGCAACAGTCGTCGACGCAGCGTTAACAACAACAGCGGCAGCATCAGCTCTGCCAGCGTCATGATGACGCGTCGCAGTCAAAGTTTGAGCTTAGCGAGCGGCGGCAGCGTGAGCAAACGTCAGCTGCGCAGCAGCATCTGTCAGTTGGGCCAATTGGGCAATTTGGATTTGACCAAACGAACGCTGCGCACGCGCAATGTGACGCCGGCAGCAAATAATGCTGGCAGCAGCAACAATAACAACAACAATAACAGCAGCAGTAGCAGCAGCGGTAAAAGTAACAACAACGGCAGCAGCGTCAACAGCAGTAACAACAACAAGCCTAGTCACACTTTTAACAAGCCGGCAACGCCAACAGCCTCAACGACGCAAGCAGCGACCGCACGACGCCTGCGTCGCAGCAATGAAGAGCGCGAGCAGCGACGCAGCTTGCGACGCAGCACTTTGAGCGCCAGCCAATTGGGCAGCGGCAGCACCAGCGGCAACAACAGCAGCGGCAGCAGTCAGTTTAGTAAACCCACGCGACAGCAATCCTGCAGCGGCGGCATTGCAGCGCGTCCGCCGCCGTCGCCAAAGAAACTGAATAATGTTGTGCCGACGCTGGCGATTGGTACGCGCGCCTATACGGCAGCGCTGGCCGCAGCAGCTGATTTGACAAAACGTTGGTCGCTGCGCAGCAGCAGCAGCAGCAGTAATAACAACAGCAGCAGCAACATTAACAATAACAATAACAACAATAACAACGCAATGGCAACGCTCGTGACGGCCATCAGCTGTTATAGTGCGCGCAGTCGAACAACAACAACATCAACAACGTCGCGCCGACGCTGAGAGAGCATGGCAGAGAGAGAGAGAGAGAGAGAGAGTGGGAGAGCGAGCCTTGATAAGCGTCAATGTCAAGTTGGAAGTGGGGCTGCCAACGCGTTTCAAAATTTCAAGTACAAATACAAAAACAAAACAAAATTTATGAAACCTAAACATTTAGTTAGCTGAAGTGAAAAGTGAGAATAATTGCTTATTGTTTTGTAACAAGCCAAAATTTGTAAGAGAGCACATACACATATATACATGCATTCACACACACACGCATAGACACTAAAATACATGCATAACTCATAGATGAGAAATTTTCATTGTAAATACAAATTACATATGATACATACAACATAAATGCATCTATATTTACATATATATACTCGTATAAGCATAGAAATTAATTAAAATTAAAAATTCAGAGTAATAAGCGCATAACATATATAAATATATATTTTTTGTAATTTTGCAGCAGGTTCAAATTTAGCATCGTTCTTAACCGCCTCGATAGACACAGCTTTAAACAATCGTTAATCGATTTCGAAAGCGATCCCTAATAATTTATCATCGTCACTATCACAGATTACAACAATGTCAGCAAGTATTTATTTATTTAATTAAGTTAACAAGAGATGAGAGATGCTAATAACTATAAAATATTTACATTATCATATTCATTTAAATCTCGTATAACTTTTTTTTTGTTTACATAGTTTTAGTTATACTTTATGTATGTACTTGAATTATCGTCTATTTATAACGTTTTTTTTGTGTCACTTTAGATTTAACTAAAATTAAACCTTTTTTTTTTTTAATTATTACCATTGTAATAGTACCAAGTTAAGCAAATACAACCAAATTAAATAAGAATACGAATTCTGTATTGAATAAATACATACGATATTTTTACAAGATAACAAAACGGCTTTCTTTTATTTTATTGCAGGATAGTATTAGTAAATGAGGCTACGGTCATAAGAACTCGACTGTAAAAGACCCTGTTCTTAATTTGTACAAATTTATACATTTCTGTAAAACCATATAACTTCCCTTATATATACTTTATTGGGCTTACCACGCTTTCTTCCGCCCACTTTGTTTTTAGAACAGCTTAATTGACCCTTGCGAATGTTTATGTACCAGGGTCTGAGCTCAAAACGGAATTAGAGCTGCCATCTGGAGCTGAGCAGTGGCAACGCTAAGCGGAACAGCTACTCAAATCGTCGATAACGATAACAAATTGAACTGCATATAAGCAATTGAAATTCCTATACATTTGTATAAATACTTAATAGAAAAATGCTCAAAAGTATGAAATTTGTATCAGTGTCTCGCTCTGCAACGCGCTATGAACAACTATTTTCAAATGTTTGATTTACGCGCCAAGAAGCATAAACAGAAACTTCCTCTCGCTCCGCTGTCAAACTGACGTCTTGTATATGCTGCACGTGTGTGTGAGTGTGTGTGAAAGGAATCGAAATCGAGCACAAGCCTGGCAAATCTGGCAAATCTGGCAACGAAGGCAGCAAGCAGTGACAGCGGCAGCGACCGAGGCAGAGGCAGACGCAGCGACGACGGCGCAACAACAAAAATTCTGGCCATTTGCCGACAACGGTTAAACGCGGTTCGTTCGTTTTTCATTTTGTTTGTGCAGCGCGCTCTCGCCGCCCTTTTTCAACGTACGTACAATATTTCGTATTTCTTTTTGTTGTTTTTGTTGTGTGTTTTTGGGCATATTTGTTTGCGTGTGACGACACACAGCAGTTTGTTGTTGTTGTTGTCGTCGAGTTTTTTTTTATTGTTAATAACTGACAGTTGACAAAAGCTACAAAAATTGTAATTGTAAAGTGTAAACAATAAGAGCTCAGAGAGTTTTACAGTGCGTGTGTGTGTGTGAGAGAGAGTCTCTCTCTCTGTGTGCGTATGTGTGTGTGTGGTAAGTGACAAGTCTAGCTCAAAATCTGTGCAATATGCTGTCAAAATATTGAAGGTTATTTTAGCTTTTGGTCCTATTTTTGCAAATTGTAAATGTAATGCAAATGCAAATACAAATGCATATCGTATGCATTTATTTTAAGCGTGAGTTATGCTTGTCTTAAAAGTTCAAGCATGGAAAATCCAATTGGAGTTTGTCTTTGTACAAACATACATACATACATTTATGTGAGCCTGTCTGGCTGTTTGTGTGTGTGTGTGTGTGTGTGTGTGTGTGTGTTTTCCACCCCGGCTCGCAGTTTAATGCGCAGCTTCCCTTGAGCCGGATTCGAATGCAGAGTCCCAGTTCTTATTGTTTTTCTTATTCCTGATTTTATTGTTCTTGTTCTTGCTCCTGTTGTTATTGTTGTTGTTACTTACATAGTTTCAACCCCCTCTGGCTGCGTCTTAAAACGTGTTTCAAAATGGGTGGCTCACAGCTGTGTGTGTGTGTGTTGTTGTTGTTGTTATTTCTGTCGCCGTCGCTGTTGCCGTGGCGCATTATCCTTGGCTGCGCTTTGTGTGAGTTTTCGCTATGAGGTTATGACATCAACGCACGCTTTGACGCTGGGCTTGCTTACGCACACACACACACATGCTACAGGCACACATACATACATATGCACAAGCATGACGAGCTTTGTCCTTTTGCCTAAAGCTCGCGCTTGCCTTCGGCTCGGCGTTTGATTCGTGCTTACAGCCGCCGTCGAGCCGAACGTTGTTGTTGTTCTTGCTGTTTCTGCTTTGTGTGCGTGTTTTTGTAGTTCTTATTCTTTTCTTGTTTTTGTAGTTGTAGTTGTGTTAGTGGCTTTGCGGTTTTGTTGCTGCCTTTAGAGCGCGGATTTTTATCATACCCTTGCAAAAGGCATGATAATGTTTTTGTTCAGATGCAGATGCAACGAATTAAAGGAATGTGCTATGTTTGCATCGTATACATCTATATGTATGTATTTACATATGTAATACGTATATATTCTTGATCAGAACGACGAGATGAGCCGATATCGCCATGTCAATTTGTTTCTATGTAAACTTGTGTTACCGTTTGAAAGCTACCCTTTAGTACTCAACACCCATGATTCTTTAAACAATCCTCCAGGAATCTTCCAGTAGTGTCAAAAAATTCTTAGTTAATTTGAATTCAAAGTGTAAAGGAACTCTGCACTGTCAGAAACTCTCCATGACATTCTTACAGAAATCCTTAAAGTAAAATTTCCCATTCCCTAGATTTGCCGACCTATAATTCCAGACAGATCTACGTATCTGAATGTAACTGAATGTAAAAAGATATTGTTTTGACTTTTTTTAACTAAAAAGTGACAGCAACATTTTTAAAAATTATGTTGTCCTTTACATCTGGATTCGATTTGTTTGATATCGCAACGATCGGTCGGAACTTAAGGTGGCACACGGGTAGTTCCAGAAACAGTCCACCGCGACCAAAAACATAAAATCGATCAAAAACTCACATCTTGTGAAATGTTCTTTCAAAAATGTATTTAAAATATTTATTTAAGCAATATACGCTAGAAAAAAATTTGAATTTGTTATCTTAAAAATTTACTTCAAAAATGGATCGTTTGTATTCTAATGATTACACTAAGTAAAATTGTAACATGAACCATTTTAATTCACATTGAATGTTTAATTTAAAACAAGTTTTTCAAGCTGCTTTGAATGTATCGATTAAAAATTCTTGGCACAAACGAGGTTAAATTTTGTCATATTCACGATCAAAATTACTAAAAAAAAAAACTTGTAAAATAAATAAAATTATAGTAATAAATCATTATAAATCCTTTAAATGGAAAACTACATTAGTTTATTGTGGTTTAAGAATATTTGCTTCCACCTTTTACTAACTCGCTTTTTTTAAGATGAAGTCGAAAATGACTTCCATTTTTTGTCGCGTTCGTTATGCATTGTTTTCTATAAATAATTTGAAAAGAACTAGTCCTCAAATCTTGTCTTCTATATTAAAAATAGTGTTGAACTACCCATATTTATGAAAATCGTTTCCATTCCATTCTAAATCAATCAGTGATGCAAGCTTTGAAAATAAAAATCAACAGGACCTTGCAAGGGCATTCAATCTTCGCCATTTTCTTGTGGTTGCTGTATTACATACATACATACATACGTACGTATATATTTTTTTGTTCGGCCCTCGCTTTGCAATCATCTTGCAGTTGACGCTGAAATTAATTGCTATCGATTTCTTGCAGAGTAATTTTTTTCGGTTTGGCTTATTTTTTGTTTCTAGCCTTTTTTTTTTAAAACGACAGCGCAAGGGCTTGTACTAATATCTATTTACATACATATGTACATATATGTATACTTAGAAAGCTTGCATATACATTTGTATTTGAATATGTATTTGTATTTGTTTTTCTAAATTTGTACCCTGCACGCGGCACATTTCGTGCTTTCAACTTTGGCTTTTGGGGAGCAAATCCAACAGCGATCGCCCCCTCCTCTCCACTTTCCTCCCACTCCTCGGATGTCTCCCTTTCTCCAACACACACACACACAAACACCTTGCAACCTTATGGCGCAACTTAAGATTTGATCATTTCCCGAACAAAAAAACAATGTGAGAGGGAAAACTTTTCTTATATTTTTTTCCTTTCTTCTTTTTATGATGCTTTTGCCTAAAAATATCGACACAGAAAACAACATTTTGAGTTGGACTCGCAGCTGTTTTGTTCTTGTAAAACGATCAGAGCAGCAAATATGATACACATCGGAGGGCTCTACATATAAAATATCATTTAAATCAAATATGTATCTAAATATGAACGTTGCTCTACATTAAAAAGCTTTAAAGACATTTTTGACTTGAGCTTCGATAGTATTGGAATAAATTGTAGTTCCTTAAAGCTATCGAACAAATAAAAATGTTTAAGTTTTTGCGTCAGAATCCGGCTTAAGCTTGTTTAAACCAGAGATTAAAATCCTAATCGAAACCGTAACCCTTAACCGGTAAAAACCGATTGCAATTTAAAGCCGTAACTGAAACCGTAACCAAAAAAATTCAATTAGACCGAAACCTTAAAACCAAAACTCTGTAAACCGAAATAAACGTTTAGTAACCGTTTCATTTATAAGGGTTAGTTTCGGTTTTTCATGCACCAAAAAAAATGTTCTTTTCCTTTTTTATTTTTAATTTTGATTTTTGATTTAAATTTTCCTTTGTTTAACTTTGAATTTTTATTTGTGATATTCATAATTGAATTTTCATTGTTAAAATGTAACTAAACTACATCAAACTGAAGAATATGTAAAACAAATGTGAATGAAACATTAGGAAAGTTATTTCTTTTAAATTATTATTATTATTATATTATTAATATACCAAAACATACAAAAACCAGTTCCCCGTTACGAAACCTTTATTCAAAGATTTTGCTTAACCGATAACCGAAAACCTAAATGCGAACATGACCGAAACCGTAACTGAAACTGATATTCCTTTCGGTTTTAATCCCTGGTTTAAAGTTTTTGAAGCAGGGCAAAATATTTATTTTAAAACTTAGAGTCGAACTCTATTTCCATATTAGATATTTTTGTTTTGTTGGAATATCTAATCTGATAACAAATAATAAAGTTTTTTTTTTATAAATACATGCATATGTATAACTGGCTTAAGCTTGGCCTAAAAGGCACAGTTTCTTAATTTTGTTAATTTCCGCATTGATTTTTTAAATACAAAATGCAGACTCGATCTATATATAAGACTTGTCTGCAAGATCGCAGAAGATTTCTGTATAGCTGCTCATGTCTAATCCATCTAAACTACTTAAGTCTATATTTAAAATACTGCATAACTCGTCATCTTTAAGTTTAGAACATTTTTCATCTATCGCACATAGTGCTCACTCTCTCTTTCTTTCTGCTCGATCAGTCTCTCTTTCTCTCTCTCGATCTTTTGTTGCCTTTCTCATAGAGTGCAGCCCCATGCCGTGTATTCAAAGCTTCTTAGAGTTTATTTTTGGATTGGCCATTTATAGCGCTCATTTCAGCGCACTTGATTCTCTCTCTCTCTCTCTCTCTCTCACTCTCTTGTTGTTTATCAATCTCTGCGCTTGTCTCTGTCTCATTGGGCTCGGCTCTATTGGACACATAGGTGCAGAGTTAAGTTCAATTACCTTTAAATGGATTATACAAACACAAGACAAGGCAAGCTGATATCAAAAGGCGCATGCCCCAACTCACAGATACACAGATGCATAGATACATAGATACACAGATACAGATACAGACGCAGGCGCGCAGACAGGCAGCGTGCGTCAGATCCCAGTTTTCAGTTCATAGTTTTCAGTTTTCAATTCTGAGTTTTTAGTTTCCCAGTTTGCATTTGATTGTGGCCCCGTTTGTTCTCTGTCTGTCCGTCCGTCTGTCTGTCTGTCTGTCGTGTCAGCCTAAGACCGAGGTGAGGGAAACAACGTTGAAGGCAACGTGTAGCGGCAACAACAACAACACAAGATGCTGCCAAAAATAAATTTGAACTCAAATCGTGGCACTAGGCGAGGAAAAACCAATTCGAGTGCCAAGAAAAACCAACGCAATGAATTTTCCCTCAAGAGCCAGGCAAAGAGCGTCGAGCGTCGAGCGTAAGACAAAAACAAACTCAGCCCAATATAAGATTCTATGCACAAATACATACACACATACTGTATATTCTTATATACACAACCCACAAAATCAGCCCCCCAATTCCCCTCGCCTTTTGCCCTAAACAACAACTGATGTTCCTCTCGAGGCGCGCTCAAGTGTGCAAGAGAAATGAAATGCAATTCTGACGCTCTCGGGACTTGATTGGAAACGCTTTGTGTTTCGCGAAAAGAGAGCGACAAATGGGCAAAGAGAGCGCAAGTGAGAGAGAGAGGGAGAGTAAGGAAGAGTGGGAAAAACGGCTAGAGGAGATTGGGAAGCCATCCCAAAGTCCAGAGGCGGCCCCCATGACGCAACGCCTACGTGCCCATAAGCGTACGTGACGACCTCATTAGTTTCAAGTTTTCCCAAAAAAAAAATGAGAAAAATTCGAATTCAAAACAATCCAAAAAAAAAATAAAAATAATGAAAAGCGCTACAAAGTCGGAGGAAATTTGTAATAAAACACTTGCACTGGGGGAGGCATTTAAAAGTTGCCCATTAAGTACATAGTGATCCGAAAGCTTAAACTTAACCTAATGTACATAGATGAACAGATATGTAGATGTATATGTGCAGTTATATGGAGAGACGCCCCAACTAGCGATCCTCTTTGCCTTGCCCCGACTGCTCTCATCTCTCATCTCATCTCACATCTCATCTCGCCTCGACTCGCCTCGTTGTCCGTCGGCCGTCTCGTCTTGTCTCATCCGCGTCTATTTATAAAGTCGAAAGAATCGGTACGTATTTTAGCTGCCAAGAGTTGCCAAGTTGGCCCAAGTATAAAGTACAGTTGCGTGCTCACGTCTAGATTGAGCTAACTTAATAACTGTGTTCACTAATCGATATTTGATATCAGTTAATTCTAAAGCCTTAGCTGCTCTTAGCTGATCTCGGCAGGATCAAGCCGTGTTTACTGTCAATCGATAAGAAACAGTGTTGTTAAATTTTCTTAAATCTGTTTTTCAAATACTTGTAGTGCAACATGGGCTTAAATTGTTCTTAAAGTTATTAAAAAACATTCCTTTGATTTTTAATCTCCTGAAATTTTATTTTTTTGCACAATTTTTTGAAATCTGTTTTCCAAATACTTGTAGTGCAACATAGGCTTGAATTGTTCTTAAAGTTATTAAAAAACATTCCTTTAATTTTTAATCCCCTGAGATTATATTTTTTTGGTCGATTTTCCGCTTCAACTATGTATTTGACTTCAGATTCTTATCACTTTGAGAATCAAGACTCTAGATCAATCCTTTCTTTATATATATATATGTATATGTATACCGATAAGAAACAGTGTTGCACAATTTTCTGAAATCTGTTTTCCAAATACTTGTAGTGCAACATAGGCTTAAATTGTTCTTAAAGTAATTAAAAAACATTCCTTAAATTATTAATCTTTAAATTTTTTTTGGTAGATTTTCCGCTACCATTTGACTTCAGATCCTTATCATTTTGAGAATCAAGACTCTTGATCAACGCTTTCTTTATAGCTGGAAAACTATCAGGACATAATTTTCATAATATTATTAAGACAGTTGGTAAAACATTGACTGCTAACTTTACTAATTTTATACTTAATGGAAATTATAATCAATCCCAATTACTTTCCTAAAACTAAAGAGCCTCTGAGGTAATCTATAAAGTTTCCTTCATGAAATATTTTGAAAATTTAGGGTTCTGTCTCAGAAGATACTGTATAAAACAGTTCCCTCTCATATGATATTATTTGATAATGATCTGTCTCATAAGGCTCTGTCCCATGGAGTTTTCAATTTACTGGTACGATTTTGCTTTAAAAGAAAAAATTTAGTCATAAGAGTTTTAAGCATTTGTTAATGTATAAACCAAAAATTTCTTTGATTTAAAAAAAAAAATGTTTACTAAGTTATTATTTCAGTCTACATAATTTCGGATTCAGTATAATAAAATAGATTTGATTAAGTTACAGTTTCCAGTTTCAATCGGTTAGCACCGCTTAGCGGTTATAAGTTAGTGTTTCCGTTTTAAAAACTGGACACTTTCTTAAAAACTTTCTGTCTTGTTCCTTCAACATTCAACATTCCATAGTTATAGGAATTTCATTTTTTTTTTAGTTTAAATCGATCATAACTTACTCCTTAAATGGATCCCTTTAGACCGCGTTAACCAACACTGAACCTGACTTATTAGAATACCCTTATTTGTGTTCACGCCGAGTTGTTTGAATGCAATTTCCGTTGTATTTATAATGCCAATGGAATGTGATCAAAATGTAAAACTTGGCCAATATGTTTTGGTTAATTTCCCCTAGAGTTGTTGTTTGTTTGTATAAAAATCGAAACGAACGAATTTAAAATTTCGGACATGAAGCTGCGCTCTTTTTGACTCTCCTTCGTTCTCTCTCTCTCTCATGCTCAGATATAGAAAAGTATCATCTCACACACACACACAGACACACACACTTTGAACTTTTAGTTGGAAAATTGCCAACCCCTCACGGCGCTTTTGTTGGACACGATCAGCTCGACCTCAATAGCTGGTTGGACGTGCAAGTGCTTTGGGTTAACAGGGGAGCAGGAGATCTAGCGAGGGGGAGAGAGGGTGAGAGGGAGGTGAAGAAAGCGGGTGGCTGCAGCGGTGGCTGCCACACAGAGAATGCGCTGCTGCTGCTGACGGCGGCGACGGCGACGGCGGCGATTGGCGCTTCTGCTGCTGCTGTTGCTCAGCTCGCGGCCAACAGGCTGCGATGGCTGCTCGGCCGCTCGTGACGCTCGGGCCGCGGCCAATTCGAGTTGGTTGTCTGAATTCAGTTTTCAGTATTCAATTGGACTGCGTCGAGAAACGAAATCCCGACAAACGGATCCAAAATAACAAAAAGAGAGCGAGAGAGCGACAGAAAGAGAGACGGTAAAACGCTTGTGTTCGCGCTTTGCGCTTTTCCTGCTTTCTGTTGTATGTGTGTGTGTCTTTTTTTGAAAAATTAGACACGCAGCGAAACCACAATATCATGTGCGAGTGTGAGTGAGAAAGGGAGAGGGCGACGAGGCTAAAGAGTTTTGATGGCTTTGCAGACTCACGTTGCTTTGTTTTTGTTGTGCTCGCTTGTAATTGGCTGTGCCTACATATGCATATACAAATACGCATGCAAAGACAATACACACACACACGCACACAGCAATGCTTGCCTTTGACTTGAAAGCTTTCGAAAGCTCGGCTTCAACTAAGCTCAGCAGGAGCCAATGAGAGCCCAAGACGCAGCACGACAGACAGAGACAGAGAGTGTATGCGAGAGTGAGCTTTTGGGAGAGCTTTGAGCATTGACAGGTTCAACACCTGCAGCACATTCAGCGCGCTTTTCCTCACAATACCTATGCGTGACTCACAAAACGTAATCGAGGGAAGGAAAGGGAAGGGAATCAAATCGAATTGCAGCGCGCAGCACAGAGCAGAGCAGTTAATACAGTTAACCATGGAGCCGCAAGCTCACCTTTAAAGCGATAAGATAAAGCTGCGGGACACACAGATTAGATATTAGACCTTTTAGCTGCGAGTGTGAATACGCCCCTAAAGCATGAGTTGGTGGCGCTGGCCGAAGCCCGCACCGCAGCAGTCAACAATATCTTCGAAAAACAGTCAAACGGATAGTAAAGCAACCAACTCTGGGGCTTAAACACGTTTCTTTCATTTTTTTTTTGTATTTCACTTTGCGTTTATTTTATACAGAATTATACAAAATTTGATTCAGCACAATTTTGGATACGCAGCGACTCGAAGCGACGTCACGTTTGAGTTTTCTTCATATTTTCATGAGTTTTCCATATTGTATGTGTATGTATCTATTAGAACGCTCGTTTTCTCTCCGACTGTCTGTGTATGTATGTGTGTGTGTTTGTGTGTATCTGTGTTTACGATTTGGCGTAATTTTCTCATACTAACAAATTCACTGCTATGTATTTTTAATTTTAGTCCAAGGTTTGAAACAACAGCAACAACAACAAGAACAGCGGCAACTATTAACGTAATCAAACCAACAAAGAAGCGCACAACGTCGAAAACAAAGTCTTCAATCAGTGAGACAGAGAGAGAAAGAGAGAGACTGTTGCTGAGAGATTGAGAGCATTCAAAGGCAGCTATAGCTTGGTCAATACAAAAATTACGCATACGCCGTGTGAAGCGCAATCGCAGCAAAAAGTTAAAAAAGAATTCAACAAGAAAAACAAAGCACAATAACATACATAACAACAAAACAGAAATAACAACCCGAAAATATTAAGATTAATAATAAAACCCAAGCGATCGCCACTGACTCAGACCCCAGCCCCAGCCCCAGGCCCGGCCACATTAGATCAGTACACCTGGCGGACTCTTTTCAATGTACTTGTCTTTCCATATCGCCAACAATCAAAGATAATTTTGGCCGCAAGATCAGCGTGCCACTGAAGATATTCTCTGGCGAGGACAGGCAACCACAGGCGAACCACAGCCCCATAACCACCGTGCTCCAGGCAGTGGTGGAACCATTTTCAAACTGTAGCCGGCTAGAAACTCAGGTGAGCTGCATTTTAATACTTTCATAAGCTAGATTCTGGGTAAAAATAAGTTCGAATAAGCTAAAAATAAGCAAATATCCTGAAAAACAATCTATATTCAAAGGCAAGAAGACATACAAAATCATTAGCTTTTTATTTCAATTAAATTAGTTAGCAAATCATCGATTTCATCATTTTCTTTCTCACTTTAATATTTATCTATTTTTGTTGGTTGTTTGTATAAAGTTAAAAAAAAATATAATTGAAAAAGAAATAATTATGATTTAAAAAACAAATCTTTTTGCCTAATATTGCATTTAAAGTTTTTAAGTGCATGGTGTTGCACAATTGGTTTTAACAATATTAATCAGACTGAAAACGCGTTCCTCTTCCACTTTTGACCACGGCAATGAGAGCATTTGAATGGCAAATGAAGCAAGGAACTCAAATTGATCATTATTCCCTGCGTCTTTATAGGCAAGCATCTCTGACCAAAATCTGACAGTATCATTAATCTGTTCCCATTTAACAAACGAATTTGATCAATTTTTGTTTTCCAAACATCAATAAAACCTTCGTGAACCATTTAAAACATATAAAATATTTATTTATTGGTGGAATATGTTTTATGAACTTTAAAATATGCTAGATTTATGGCTATTAGCCATTTGCAAATTTTATAAGTTATTCCATTTTTAAATATGCTAGATCTAGCTTGAAACAAGCAAATCTGGCAACATTGCTGCTTGCACAAGTTTTGGAAGATAACTCTTCAAGTAACCCCAAGAGCTTTAAGATATTTGTGCAACTTCTGCAGTAGTTTCGGAAGTGACACGTTTTTCAATTGAATTAAGATTAAGACTTAGAAATTCAGAAACATGTTGTGGGTTAAAATAACTTTAAGAAGCTAAAATTACAGAGAAATTGAAATGGTTTGTGGAGCTTATTTAGGTTCGGAATAATATTTGTAAAGTGCAGATTATTTGGAAAATATTCTATGTAAAATACATAACAAACATTGGAGAGTTTTCAATAACTTTTAAAATCGATTGTGAGGAGGGGCATAACCTGTTAAATAGTTAAGTTGAGATAACAAATTTGTCGATTTGAGTACTTGTAAGCTTTTTGTTACTTTTTGATTTAATGTAATGTAAAGTTGTTAGGATAATTAGGATATTTTAAAGCTATGCTAAAAGTTAAATTAAATATAAACATTTTTATAGTTTAATAACTCTTTTTGTGCATGTGTGGAAATAGCTTAAAAAGCTAAAAATAATGTTTAGAGAATTTTAAATGGCTTATAAAATTGATAAGAGGCAGGTTGACAGCTTTTTGGAAAAGTTTTCAAGTTAAATAGAAGTAAGCATAAAAATAGATACTTTATGTAGAGTTGTAAGCTAAAACCTTAAGCTTAAAAGCGAACAGGATATGAGCCCAATAGTTCCAAGCAATTTTAAAGATGGAGATCAAATTGAACTCGTCTATGTGGGCCAATCAAAAGTGAATGCAAACTCACGTAACTGTCAGGCAATAGCCCCAAGTGACGTCCAGTCCGCATCATGGGCTGCTCAACGGCTCGCCACTTCAAAAGCCCATCATACACTTACGCACACAAGTATACGCACACTTACACACACACACACACACACACACACACACACACACACACACACACACACACACACACACACACACACACACACACACACACACAGAGACATCATGCAGACTCGTGACCAAGGCCCTGTCAGTTGCTAGTTTCGGCCAGTCTTATCAAAGAGCCAACAAACAGTTAGAACTTAAAACTTGCTCAGCCCAACACACAGGCCGAGAATAATTGAAAATTTCAAATCTACACACACACACCCACTTACCTCATATAATACATACATATGAATGTGTGAGTGTTAGATAGATCTGTGCATATTTCGTGGCACGAGCTCAAATACATTTTAAAGTTTTTGTTGTAATTTAAATGAGGTAATTAAATTAAATATTCTAAATGAATTAAATTTATAAGCATATTGAAACATAAACATTCAAATCCTTGGCTTAGATTCAATATTAAATCGATAAAAATCCAATAAAAAAAAGCAATTTTAAAAGCTTAGACTATAGGTTTTGGCACATAATATAAATAGTGTTGTCCCGATGTGTCCTGAAAATTTTAACATTTTCTAAATTGTTTTTTTACGTGTTTAATGCATTTTATCTACACTATTTTTTACTATCAAAGACAAGATTTGATGACTTGTTGTTTTTGAATAATTTGTAGAAAACATTGCATCGCGAACGCGACAAAAATGGAAATCGTTTTTGACTTCATCTTGAAAAATGCGAAAGTCAGTAAAAGGTGACGAGTAATTTGGAAGAAAATACTCTTAAACCAAAGTAAATAAATTTAGTTTTCCATTTAAGGGATTAATACTAATATATTAATATTATTTTATTTGTTTTACAAGTTTTATTAGTGATTTGCAGCGCTACATCGCTAACGTGACAAGATTTCCACTTAATTTGTGCCAAGAATTTGTTCATCAAATTTGATTCGATATATCGAAAACAGCTTGAAAACTTGTTAAAAATTAAATATTCAATATATTATATTTCTTATCGTTAGAATACAAACGGTCCATTTTGGAAGTCAATTTTTAAGAAATAGAAAATGTGAATTTATTCCAATGTAGAATCTATATGTTTATCCTATGTAATTTTCTTCTAGAGTATATTGTTTATTGCGTGTATTAGCTTGAATACATTTTTAAAAGAAAATTTCACAAGAAGTGAATTTTTGATCAAGGTGGACCTTCTGTGAAAATGCCCATATTTAAGAAACAATTTTACTTAGGAAGTGAGTTGTTTTGTCTTTATGAAATTAGGGTTCAGTCTCTTTATTAATGTATACTAAATAATAATAATGAAATATTATAGTTAAACCTCAAAGGGAACCTGTTATTTGGAAATAAGAAATTTTTAGTTCTTTTTAATATTATATGGGATTGTAGTTGTTAAACAAATGGCGTGGAAATCAGGAAATAGCATTATAAATGCGCAATAAGATATAGGCTAAAAAGTTCCTATTCATTGAAAATGTAAAATTAATATATTCTCGTTTTTATTGACACGAAAATACATAGTTGCAAATTCTAAGATGCAAATTCTAAAAAAGAATAATAAAGAATTCGTTCATATATTTAATAATATTTAAAATATGGTTTACATTCTTAACAAAATTCAAAATGTTCTTCGTGTCGTGTCGTGCCAAAAGTATCGTCACGTGTCCATCTCTAATGTGAGCGCTCTACGCATTGAATCAAGCGACTGTTCGGGCAACAGTCAGAGTAGCAAAAATGTTCGCCCCAAAACCCGCCCCAGCACTCGGGCTCGTTTTTTATCAGCGGCTTATCAGTAAATAATTCCACCTGTTGTGCTGTTGGTGGTCGGCATGGCAAAAAAGGAGGCGAAGGGGGGTTGGCTTGGGTGAACGGTGGGTGGGTTGATGACAAAGGGGTCGCTGTCAGCGTCTCTGCTCTGTTTGGAGTAACGCTTAAGTGTGTGTGTGTGTGTATGTATGAAGATAACTACTGTCAGGTGTCGCATTTGGAGCTTGTCAGTACTTCAAGCTAAAGCGGACGAAGCAGCGCTTATTATATTAAAATACATACATCAAAGACACACACACATATAAAACACATTATAGAGTTATACTTAAAGATACATATGTATCTTTTTTTTTTTTGTAAAGCACCGCTTGCAGTTGTTACATGTGTATGTACATTGACTTAAGTATCTCGTTGTCTTCTGGCTGCAGTTGAAACTTTTGCTGCTGTTTGCATTGCTCAGCAGAAAGCCGCTGCCTGTTGGCGACCAGTGGCTCATTGTCACTGGATTTCATAGATAACACACAGCACACACTAAAACACACACACATATACACACACACACATACATATATACATTTATATGTATATAGCGTCTATGTGACTGCGATTCAGTTGGGTTTCTTTTTTAATCTTATCTTAAAACTTGAGTCGACATCGTTCGTCAGGCACCAACGCTGACGCTGTGCAACACCCACACACACACACACACAATTACACACACGATCAGACACACACACACACATATGCACAATTAACCAAATACAATGGTCGATTACTTTGTAAAACAACAACACTCGATTCCTAGTCTTTAATAAAACCCAAACAAAAGACTATTCGAATTTTATATATGATTTAAATAAATTCAAAAATAAATTAACCTTTATTACCTACCAAAAAGTTTGTAATTGCTAAGCTGGATATTGATTTTTTAGACCGATTAAGTCAATTTATTTTCTAAGATTTCTAATAGCTAAACTTTTCTAACAGTCTAATTTAAATTATTAATGAAATACATAATCATTTTAAGTGTTATATAAATCAGGAAAATAAAGCTTAATCTTCATGTGAAAGTCTTTTTTAATTTTCCTCTGAGAGAACTCTAATATGAGTACTTTAAGCAATATATGTAAATTCATAACACGGTGCTACAAAATTTAATCAAAATAAAACTTCTGGAATGGGACATAGCGTAGGTTGTATGTTAGGTATAGATAAATAAATTTTGTTTGCATACTAGAATTTGTTGGTGCACATCGAAATTTTAAATTACGGTACAAAAACCGTTTTTTCGTACTTGCACTCACTAATGCGCCCATAGCTTCGTCAAATATTCATTGATTTTAATTTTAAACTTAGTTATATAAACGTCTAAACGTGTGTCCATTTGATAAAATCTGACAACAATGGGCAAAGCTATAATAGATTTTCTGGAAAAGAATTGGTCAAAATGTTGATTTTTGCGCCATTATTACGCCATATATACACTAGTAAAATATCACTCGATTTTAATAAACTTAAAAGCAGAAGACGTAAAATAAATTTTTTTGTTTAACTACACGCTAAAAGTAAGGTGATTTTTACAAATTTAACTTATTAATTACGTTCAAAGTACGGTAGAGTCGCAGAAAATTAAAAAATCCATATATTTTTACATGTAGCTCCTTCAATATTTATTCAAGATTGCAGTGTAATACACCGTTAGAAACGTGTTACTTTTCACTTTCTAACTACGTTTACAATTTATACAATAAAATACAATTTATTTTAGGATGCATAGTTTAGGACATAGGATTTTTTAACTTCATCAACCTCGAAAAATCGGTTTTTGTACCGTAATTTAAAATTTCGATGTGCAACGAAAAATTCTAGTATGCCACAATGTTACATTCAAATATATCTACAACCTACGCTATGTCGCATCCCAGAAGTTTTTTGGCTGTAGCACCGTGTAATCGAAAAGATATGCATTTTCCAAGTTTGCATACATTTAATTGAGTATGTGAATTCATTGAAAATGTCAAACCAAAAAAAAAAAAAACAGAAATATCTCAAGAATAATTATCATACAGGATAATGATTTGATTAACCAACTATTTGACCCTGCAGTGCTAAAGCGGTAAAACTATAGATCCATGAACTTTTGGTATTCGCAATAATCAACTAACTTTTTACATGATCATGATTCAAAAGATACAAATAAACACATAGTTTAACATAGATACATTAATCTGAGTTATACATCTACAATAGCTTGTGTTTGTGTATATTTTGCATCTCTGCTCTCTTTGTTGTTGTTATTATTTTTTTTAATAGTATTTTCAAAAATTTTTCCATGAAAATCTAGTAACACAACAAAATTTTAGAACATTGTTTGATTAAAACACAAACCATGATTACTTGAGTCGAGTGTGATCGACTAGATAATACCCTGCTGGGAGGCTTAACCCATTTTATGGCGCGATACAAAAAGTAGTGAGTTTTTTATTTCAAAACTACTTTTCAAGGCTAATTTGGACCTTCTAAAACCGAACATAAGGTTAAAAATCAAATTAAAATTCACAATTTTAGTATTTAAATATTTTTTTAAATTAAATTTT
>JBAMBJ010002684.1:0-31122 GCA_037043495.1 Drosophila recens | reverse complement strand
GTGCGGTGGCGGCGACTTCGGGGCTTTTGCGCTCTTTTTGCCACTGGCACATATTTGTTAACGTGCATGCGTGTGTGTGTGCGTATGAGTCTCTCTCGCGCTCTCCCCGCTCTCCCGCTCTGCATGCGTGTGTGTGTGTTTGTGTTATCATTCTGACATGCTTTTTGCTAGTGTTTGTTCACGCGCGCGTGCCTTCCAAGTTCAAGCTGTTTCTTTTTATTTCTGCTGCCGCTCTCTCTCTCATTCTCTTTTTCGTTCGCTCTCTAATTGGGTCTGTCTGTTGTCTACCAAGTTTCTCTCTCGTGCTCACACGGACACTCGCTGTATTACTGTTCATTTCCTCGCTCAGAGAAAGTTTTGCGCGTTTGTTATTGTTTCGTTATTTCGTATAGCGTTCGTTGGCGCGTCTTCGGTCACACACACACACACGCACACGCACTGTCTAGTCCGTCAGTCTCTTCTGTTTCTGCCTGTTTCTGTTACTGTCATTTTGTGGGGTATGGGGTGTGGGGTGTTAGTCGGGCGTGTTGGAGCACGTTGACTTTAACGCATCGCCATCTTAAGCTGCCATTTGAGCTTTTCTTTTGCTGCGGCGGCTGTTGTTGGTTGAGCGAGATTCATTAAAGAAATATGCCACTGAAAAAGAAACGGCGCTGCGACCCGGCCAACTAGACGCCGATGGAAGAACCTGTTATGGCCGGTCAGTTGCCGCATGTAGTACCTCACACAGACAGACAGACAGACTCACACACACGCACACTTGTGCATTCACTTTGTTGTTGCTTCGTTTTATTATTTTCTTGACTTGTTTTGTGTCTGTCTATTCCCCCCAATCTCGCATATGCATAGTTCCGCTTTTGAGCTTGTTTCAAAAACTGGTGAAAATAACATGGAGGAGCAAAAGAGCGTGGAGCAGAGAGAGAGAGAGTGCGACTAGTTATCGATAAACAGCAACGCGCACGCCTATCGACTAAGTGACAAGGACAACAATCAGCTGTCAACACAGCAGAACGAAAGAACAAAAGAAACAAACGAAGCAACGATCACAGCGTGGGTGGCAACTGACTGAAACACCCTGTGCTGCATTGTCACTGACCTAGATCTAAGACAATTGGCTAAGAACGGATATGGAAATTCAACAAAAGAAAAAGAATCAAGATGGAAAGAGATTAAAAAAGGGCGAAACTTACCAAGGCATAAAAGTTTGTATGGCAATCCTCCAAACTTGCGCCGTTTGTCTGATGATTTTGATGCGTCATAGTTCTTGGCTTTTTATTTTTGCACAACAGCAGCACCTCATTTTCTCAAGATGTGAAGATTGTGTGAGAAATTGGTAAACATATAAATATATGTATGTGTGTGTATGTATGTATGTATTTTTTTAGTATTTATTTGCACATTTGTTGTGATTGCGTTTCAATTGATATTTTTAATTCACTTCTTTCTTTTTCGAATTTTCTTTGCTTTGCTTTCTGTATTGATTCGAATACGACGAAAGATACACAGATACAGATGCACAGAATTAGACACACAGACACGCACGCACACACGTACACAGAGACACGAATTGCGTTGCTTGTTGTTTTGTTTTGAGTGAATTTGTTGTTGTTGTTATTTTTGTATTTTTCTGCTGCTGTTGCTGTTGTTGACAATGATGATGTTGTTGTTGTTGCTGTTGCTGTTGTTGTCGAACTTGTTCTGCAGCTGTTGCAGTTCACAACTACGAGAACGAAATAACAAATATTTGTTATTATAATTAATATTATTATTATCATGTATTTTCTATCTATTTTGAATGCACTTGGCGCACACAAACACATACACACACAATACAGCGGCACTTTTTCATTTCGTTTTGCACTAAAATGGAACTATAAAGATTAGCAATTGTTATTTGCCAATATTGTTTTTTTATTGTTGTTGTTGTTGCTACTGCTTGCTGCACATATTTCGTTTTCGTTTTGTGCGCGCTTCCGAAACCGAAACACGTTCAGGTAAATCAATTTCGAAATCAGCAACATCATCGCACCATCGCAGCAGCAGCAATAACAGCGCTGCCAGAGCGCGTCTAAGAGAGTCGGACAGAGAGAGAGAGAGAGAGAGACTTGGCATGCGAACTGCACTCACAAACACTCATTCACTTCACTCCACTCCACTCCACTTCACTCATTCAGTTACTCACTTACTGCCACACGACAATGAAAAACAATTTTGTATTTTTTTAAGTTTTTGTCTTATTGTTTTTCTTTTTTTTTATTGGGCTTGCTTGCTTGCTGTTGCTACTACTTATTTGTTGCTGTCTCACACGCAAATACACACACACAAACACACATACACATTCACGAGCACGGACATATGCGGCAATTACAAGGGTGGACGGCCGCCAGAAGCAGCAGCCATCTCCTAATGCTCCACTCTCCCTCTCCATGGGGCTGAACCACTGTCCATTCATTCGACACTAAGCGACGCACGAGAGAGCCGACAGCAGAGAGCGAGCGCGCGTTTGAGCGAGACACAAAAATTGACTTTTTCAAGGCGCGCAGACGACGTGACGAGACCGACGACGACTACGACGACTGGGGTGCTTCTATGCATGTGCATGGTGTGTGTGAGCAAGCGAACGAGTCACATACATATAAACACCGACGCACGACTGCGACGGCAACGACGACGACGACGATGAAAGTCGTTGGGTTTTCGTTAATCGTTGATGTAGACAAAAAAAAAAAAGAAAGAAATAAAATAGGTAGTTTTTTTTTTAGCTACAGTTTATGCGGTTCGAGTAAATAAATATGTATATGCATAATGCTGAATGTTTCTTTATTTCTTTGAGTGTTAAATGCGCCATTCACTCATTAGTCATATAACGGTCATTTGCTGCCGACGTTTGCAATATATGCACTTTGAAATACAACAACATTTTTCTGTATACATTTTTCGTCTTTCGATATTTCATCGTTCCACAATACAAATCATAATAATAATTGTGGTTTGGTTTTGCGTGTTTCGTCTTTGCTCTCTGTGTAAAAACAGAGGTGGAAAGAAGCAGCAGCAGATGAGTAATAGTAAATTGTAATGAGTTTGTGCTTAAAAAGGCACTCACATACGCACACACACACACGCACACAGAAATACACTTGCACACACACACACACATACACCAACGCGTGTCATACACACACACGCACACACACATCAACAGCTCAGAGAGGTGACAGAGATGGAGACTCGATATTTAAATATTGCTAATCTATTTGTATCGAACTTGCACCTTGCACTGCGTATTTATTTATTATTAATTTTATTACTCAATACATGTATATAAATATATATATATTTAATGTATTTATATATAGTTATGTATATGCATACGTTTTTCTCGCTTTTCGCACAACACCAAATGACGAGTCAGAAAATTTTAAACCGACTGCGAGACCGTTTCTGCTGCTGCTGCTGCTGCTGCTACTGGCTGCTAGCTGGCAACGACAACGACAACGACGATGCGACATCGCCACACACAATGGAAATTTCGCTCGCCTAGCTTTGAGTAATTCCCAAAAACGAAAAAGAGAGCCACGGCAGCGAGTAGCGAGAATCGAGCAGCAGCCACTCAAAAGCAGATTTGTCGGTTCTCCACGACAACGAATAGCGGCGTTTTTGCTCATTTTGCAATTGAGCGAGCGCCAGAGAGCCGCGTCCAAACAAGTTTGTTTTGTTGTGTGCGTGTGCTGTTTATAATACTATCTCATTTACTCGCTCTCTCTCTCGCGCTCTGTCTTTTGTGCATCGCCCTCTTTGAATGCTGCTGCCTGCTTAGGGATGCAACTTTTAAAACCGGAGAATAACAAGATCGATTTGGTCGAATATGGCGCTGACAAAATGGCCAGACTGCTTTATGGAAGAGGCGGAGAACTGAAGATCTACAACAAATCAGACTTAAAACAAATCGGAGAGAAATTGTGAAAAGAATCTAAACGCAAATCTGCTGGCTTCATGTTTTATGCACTACACAACACTGCACACACACATATATACATATGTATATATACATAGAGTGCGAAACGTGATACATAGACAGCATTCCTCTCGCATTCACACGCACACACCTACATCATACATACACACACACACACGCACAGATACATATGTATGTAGCAGTGACGCGAGCAACCACTTTCGTGGGTTTTCTTTCAAATGTGTGGTACACATATATTTTTTAATTTTTTTGTTCGAATTTGCCAAGTGGTCGATTTTTGTTTTTTTTTTTTTCATTTCTTTTCTGAATGTAACAATTTGTTTTATTTAAGCCTTTTACAATTTTACAATGGATGCCGCGACTTTCGTCTGTTCCTTTCTTATACATATGCATATCTACTACACTCACTCATACACACACACACTCACGCACTAAACCGACACATACAAAATGATCCCCTTTCCAGCGGCAAATAGCACAGTTATTAATGCTATTGCGGAAATATTTAAATGCAATTATACAGTCGTAAGCAATTATAACTGATATTTAAAAGGCTGCACTGTTAGTTATGTGTATTAATTATAATATGCTTCACTTGGGCCATGTCGTCTCTCTTTCTCCCGCTAGACTCGAAACGAAACGACACACATACGCGCATACACATCATCATCTACATATGTATGTATGCGGATGTACATATGTATGCATATATTTTTCGCATTTCTTTGGCTTTGACTCTTATTTTATCATTTACATTTTTTGTGCGTTGTGCCACTTTCTATTCACATTTTGTATCAAACTTGCACTGCTTAAGTCTAACCGGCACGTTACTCCGCCTGCGTATCTTTCATCTACGTACGCAATTGGCGCTTGGTTTGTTGCAAGTTAAATTTAATTAAAATTCACGGAGTCCCGAGTCATGTATCGAGTCGTTCAGTATAATAAGTTCGATTGAACTGTAGTGTTGGGTTGCTCATGAGTGAGTGAACAAAAAAGAGTTGCTCCCTGAAGTGAGCAAGTGAACATGTTCCTTCCAACTTGCTCACTTGCTCAGTTGCTCAGTCTTGTTCAGTTGCTCTTTTTTGTTCTTTTTTGTTCAGTTGTTCCTTTGCGCTCTGAATTCTGTTGGGGCATTTTGCGCAGATTCGTTAACCCATTTTGCGTGCTTGCTTACAAAGCCACAAAATGCGGAAAACCTAATGTTCCTACATAACAACATGTAAATATAAAGTAACTATAACCAAATTTCCACAGACTGAGCATAAATTACAGTTTTGTTTTCATTTCAGCACTATCTCATAGAGTATAGTAATGAAAAACTGGAGAAAAAGAAGTGTTTCCAAAGGATTCCCAATGAAGGGAAATAAATACTAAATTATTTATTTTTTTTAATTTTATTTGTTATGCTTTCCTTATTATTTTATTTTTATGTTTGTTATTATAGTTTTATGTACCATAATCAAGTAATGAACTCGATTTAAATTGAAAGGTAACGCATGTAATTTTTGATTTCTTGAGTGAGACACTTAGAGCAGTGAGTAGCTGAGCAACTGAACAAGTGAACAAAAAAGAGCAACTGAACAAGACTGAGCAACTGAACAACTGAACAAGACTGAGCAACTGAGCAAGTGAACAAAAAAGAGCAACTGAACAAGACTGAGCAACTGAGCAAGTGAGCGATCTGAGTGAGTTGACTCACCTAAAAAAATAAGAACAAGTGAACATGTTCACCTAAATGATCAATGTTTACCCAACACTATTGAACTGCCCACCACAATGAACAAACGAACTACGTCCCAGATTGGTCATTTAGTTCAATTGATTTGTTCGTTCATTTCGTTCGTTGGCTCGTTTGTATATGTTTGAGTTATTCAGCTGTTTGCAAAAGGCTGGTACGCAGCCCACTTGAAATATATTTTAATATGTTATATTGCGGCTGTACACCAATAATGGAAGCCATTTAAATTAGAAGCCTTATAAATATAGGTGATCACTTTTATGAGAGTTGAATGAAATCGTATTTAGCTAATTCTAATTAAAAATGGTATGTTAAACAAAATAAAAAGACTAAAATGAATGCAAAATGGATATCGCTCTTTTTCTGGGAACCAAGGCTGCTACTTATTTCATAATTGTGACGCCACCTATTGTCTGTTTTGGGCAATATGAGCGTGTGAACGAAAAGAACGTTCATTCGTTCACTTTTGTGAGTTGTTCAATTGAACTCAATCTGACCGATTCTTTACAAAAACTGTATTTAATGTTTTTATTTATAAAATGGCAACAAAGTTAAATGTAAACATCAGGACACTCCTGACCAACTGTGAGGATCTCGCCAAAAGCGAAGACAACTTTTGGCGGCTGAAAAAGTTCCTGAAATCACTTGACACCATGGTTGCCGAGCTGGCGGCGATGGATGAGTGAGTTTTGTTTTGTTGTATGCAAATGGATTAACCCGTAAATACAATGCTCCCCCTCCCCCTCCTCATCCTGCCACACACAGTCCACAGAGTGCCACACGGATATCCGGCTACAAAGAACGTCTCGCTGCTTTGAAAAAGACGACCGGCTACACAAACAACAATTCCAATGAGAGCAATGGAATTTCCAACTCCAAGACTTCCAGTGAGATAGCATTGCAGGAAATGCGTCAACTGCAAAACACGGCAAAGCACAATGAAATACGCAAGGATCTATTGCAAGGTATATACAACACTTATAATACATTTCCATATTTATTTATTTACATATATTTTTGCCAAGATGCCGACACATTGAGACGACGACGTGGCGCTGATGAGGGAACAACAACAACAACAGCAGCAGCAACATCAACAGCAGCGACAACAGCGGCCGGTGGCGGCGAATCGGTTGCTGGAAATTCCATGAATGAAGCGGTCAAGTATTATAACAATGCGCAGGAGAAGATAACCGAGCATATGCTCTCGCTCACACGCAATCTGAAGGAGCAAACGGAAACGGCCAATCGCATCATTCGACGTGACACCGAAGTTGTTGCCCGTTCCACTGGAATGGCCGATCGCAACATCAATTCGCTGGGCAAAGAGGCCGACAAACTGGAACACCATTCGCGGAAGGCGTACAAATGTTGGCTCTGGCTAATGGTTGTCTTTGTTATTGTCGTCTTTATTGGTGAGTGAACGAGTCAGGGAGTCAGTGTCAACTGATCAAAGGGGATTTCCCCCTATAGAAAAAAGAAACTTTATTTAAAAATAGAATAAGAAGATAATAAGAGGTATACAAATAATGAGGAAGCAAGATTAGGAGCATCAAAATATTTTAAATTATATTTAAATTTATTATTAAATATAATTTAAATTATTTAAAACAAAATGCTGAGTCAGCAAGCGATCGAAGGGGATTCCCCAAACTAATTTTGACAAAATAAATAGAAATAAATAGAAACAACAAAAGTAGAAAACTTTTATTAAAAAAAAAAATAAAAACACTTAAATAAAAAATAGGGACAATAATTAGGTGCATCAAAGGATATTTCTAGCAGAAATTCAATTACAAACGTTGAGCATTTCAAAAAACATTTCGGACAATTAAAAAAATGCCAAGTCTGAATTAAATATTTTTTGACAAACATTTTATAGAAACGCTTTTTAAATTCAATTATAGCTTTCATAAGCTTTCATAGCTCATGTGAATTTTTTAGTTGTGGCTTTGAATTTATTTTTAGCAGATTGTAAAACGGAAATGAATAACGATATCATTTGCGGTTTGCAGTTAGAATTTTGGTTTACGGTAATCGGTTGTCATTGTCAATTTGACAAAAATATATATAATAAAAAATAAATAAATAAAAAAAATTTAATAATAAAAATTAAAAAAATTATTTGAATTCAAATTAAATGAAAAACCCCAAAATTTGAACCCCAAAAATCTGGAACTAAGCGGTTATGTTTTGAATAATTTCGGGTTTTCTGATACGGTAAAATACAAAAGTTTTGTATCGGTTACGGTTACCAATTTCAATCGGTTAACAGTTACGGCTTTAATCGCGGATTTTTATCTAAATTCTTTTTATTTTTTTTATTGTGATTCCCAAATTATTCAGAATTTGCATGAAATATTGTTTATAGAGGACTTCATCTTGTTGTATCATTCCAGGCATGGTGCTATTTATGAAGATCATGAAGAAGAAGAAGACGTAAACTACAAATGGAAGCAGCTACAGCAGCCCGCCGCCAGATGGAGCTGAACTGAAAGCGGACATAGTTCAATAGGTTATCCAATCCAATCCAATTTATAGCCAATGGTGTAAACACGCAGAGATAACAATAAACATGAGATAAAGCCACAAAAACACATTATTTATTCATATTCATATTTATAGTTTAAGCTAAGCACAGTGGGTCAAATAAGACAATCACTTGACATATATTTGAGCGTATTTGAAACAATTGTTTAAGCTGGATTTCTGATTTCTTTACTCGGCTGCTATCAGCTCGGTCACACCATTCTTGGTAATGAGCTGCAGCAGGGAACCAGTCTTGGGACGATCCTCGTCACGTGTCCATTTGTTAAAGAGTTGAGCCACCTCAGTGAGTGGCGTCCAGCTGCCGAAATCCGCCTTGGGCATCCACTTCCGGTTCATGGGCGTGTCGAGGGTAACGGGCAAGATGGACACAACCAGAGCATCTTGGGGCAAACCGGAATTCTCGCCAGCCAGCGAACGCGTCAATTGATGCACTGCAGCCTTGGCCATGCCATAGCCGATCATGCCAGGTGTGCCCTCCAAGGCGGGCTTGGCACCTGAGCGTGAAATGTTTTAATATTTTTATAAATAAATATTTCTTAAATTTAAATAAAATTTGTTTCTATTATTCATACCTGTCAGAGCCAAAAGGCCGCCATCCTTGAGATGCTGGGCAGCCAGGGCAGCGGAAATTGTTGAGCTCCAAACACTTTGACGCCACATCAGATCTGCATTCTTGGCCAAATCTTGAGGCGAAAATAGACAATTTTATAAAAATGAGAAAATGAAAAATTAAATAATATTTTAAATTGTTTTTTTTTATGATGAATTCATCAGTGATTGGTAAGTGGTGAATTCACCAGTGGTAATTAGTAATTGATGAATTCACCCGTAAGTGGTGAATTCATTAGTGAAAGGTAATTGGTGAATTCCCCAATGATTGGTAGTTGGTGAATTTACTGAATTCACTGGTGATTGGTAATTGATGATTCACCAGTGGATGGTAAGTGGTGAATGCACCAATGATAAATTATATAAAATTTGTATTTTTTTGTGTAAAAATGATTAAATTAAAAGTAAATGACTCACCCTTTTTGGCATTGCCACCTGCCCAGCCGCCGGCAACACAAATCACGGCATCCAGTTTATTGCCAGCCAGAGATTCGGCAACCTTGCCAATGACGGACGATTCCTGATCCTCCCAGCTGGCGTCACGCGGCACAACAACACTGACGTCCGCATGCTCGTTTTCGCTCAAATCAATGCTGCCGACCCACTGTGCCAATGAAATGTGAATGAAATCGAAGTGAAGTGAAATATGAAGTGAAGGTTAAACAACAAACAATAGAATTGCAATTGTTGTTAAGAATTGTGTTAAGAAAGTGAAAGGCATATTTTGTGTTTTGTGGTACTTACAAAGTTTTTGGCTTTGAAATGCTCAACACAAGCGGAGCCCAACGCTCCCTTGCCACCATAGACGACGACGCGACCTGCGGACATTGTACGTGCTGCCAGTTTGACGCTTTCAACTCAACTGAACTCAGGCAAAACAACAACAGCTCTCGACGAGCTGAGCTTTAACGGCAAACGAACTTGATTCGATCGACGATTGACGATTGGGGTTTTTAGCCTCAAATCAAGTTATTTGACGTTAAGTAAAAGCAGTTCTTGATTGCTCAGGTATTTTGCATTAATTAAATTCAGAACAACTTATTTTTATTAGCGTGCAACAAGTGCAAAAAGAAAAACAATCAATATTTTTTACTTCTTACATTTCGATAACAGCAATAACATAACATAACAGCATTTATAACATAGCGAATTTATGTTAGTAAAAACAAAGGTTGAAAAAATTTGAACAATTTTTGTTTTTGTAATTTTTTATCAAAAACCTCTTTTAAATAAAATTAAAAATAAAATTAAAATGACAAAATTAAATGAATAAAGCGACACAAGTTTAGATTTAACATTGCTATCGATATATGCTGTTACAATTATGGGAAATGGTCGGGGGCTTAAATATAATTTAAGCTTACATTTCGGCTCATTCTTTAAATAAGTCTTGAATGCTACAACGTAAATAACTTAATTATTAATTAATATTGCTCAATGAGTTTGCATTTTGCCAACAGTCTGGCAGCGCCGCATACATTGCCAATTCATTGCAATCGTTATCGATATTAAGAATTGCCATTCACATTGGTCGCGTGTACACGTACACTCACACTCACACACGTACACGTACACACAATTTTGTCGTGATTTTTTTATTTGTTTAAAATAATAGTTAAAATACTATTTAAATGAATAGTTAAATCGTGTGCCGTTATGTTGAGTGTTTTTGATTTTGTTGCGCTCACTTTTGCGCTATAAGCGAACAAATTTTTAGCAACACGCAAAACAAAAACGAAAGAAGCAAAATTGTTCGCATAGCGGAGGGAAGAGAATTTTGTATGCGACGAGAGCAGGAGTTATTTATTTCATAAGAAATTGTTAATTAAACGGCGAAAATGGAGCGACGCGTCAAGTTAAAAACGATCAATCCGCATATAACATGTAAAATTTGCGGTGGATATTTCATAGATGCGACAACAGTGACGGAGTGTCTACACACATGTGAGTTGCACACAAATTGTCATTGCCATTGCCATTGCCAATTGCCAGGTATCTCAATGTCCCGTATCAGAGACTATATGGAAAGCACCTGCAACCTGCAACCTGCAGCAGTTGCGGTTACTTAAAAGCCCGTTACGCCAGAAGTGGAACACATTGAATATGACAAGAGCTTTTAATGCATCTCACAATCCACGCTCTGTCAAATGCTGAAGCTCTTCAGCCGGTGAATGTTTGGATCGCGTGGGTGTTGATTCTGTATGTGTGTGTGTGTGTTTGTGTGGAATGAGTGAGAAGTGTATTCCGGGAGGAGCTGAATGTGAAGGAAGAGTGGAGAGAATGTGCGAGGATATAATGAAAGAGAATGGAATGAGTGAGAAGTGGATACCGAGAGGAGCTGTATATAAAAGAAGAGTGGAGAGAATAGGCGAGGATATGATCTGGGAATGGGCAATGGTGGATCGCGTGGGAGTTAATTCTGTATGTGCGAGAAGTTAGCCAGTGGAAGGTAAAGGTGGATCGCATGTGGAACATATGTAGAATAAGTGACAAATGGTGAAAGAGAGAAGGAGAGAGTGTTATCCGAGTTGAGAGTAAAGAGAGCGAGTTAAAGCATCCTTTTATAATTTGTCTATTTCTGTTTTTTTCTCCACTTTAAAGTTTGCAAGAGCTGTCTGGTCAAACATCTCGAGGAGAAGAAAACATGCCCCACCTGCGACAACATCATACATCAGTCACACCCGCTGCAATACATCAGTTTCGATCGCACCATGCAGGACATTGTGTACAAATTGGTGCCGAAACTACAAGAAGGTGTGTGTGTAAATATATTTGTTTACTTATATTTATTTATATTATATTTATATATTTGTTGTTGCTGCAGACGAATCGCGACGCGAACGTGACTTTTACAAGAGCCGCAACATGCCCTGCCCCAAGGACATAACGCAAAACCACGAGGATGACAATGAAAAGGTGATGGAGGCACATGCCGAATCCGATTTTCATCGCTTGGACGAACAGGTCAATGTGTGCCTCGAGTGTATAAGCAATAACTTTAAGAATCTGCAAAGACGCTTCATACGCTGCAGTTCGCAGGCGACGATAACGCATCTCAAGAAGCTGGTCGCCAAAAAGATACTCAATGGCATCGAAAAGTATCGTGAAGTGAGTACACAACTAACCATATCAGTGATGCCAACTTGGCCTTTTTTCGGATAGATTTGTCTGGTTTCTAACTGCTTCAGCCGGGAAAAATCTCAAACATCTTCTATGCGAAAATCTGGCTTTTTTAGATTTAATTAGATTGAATCCAAAAAGGATTCTTTCACTTTCTCTTATATATTATAATATTTCTCAATTAAATTGCCTGGCAAATACCTAAAAATTATAGGCAACATGGCCAAAGTTCAATTACAAAGAAAATCATTGAAAAGAGGTTAAAACTTTTATTAAAAAAAATAGGAAAAAAAAAGTTAGGCATGTTTTAGGTTTCCTTTTTTAGTTCTTCAGCTCTTTTCCCTGCTTCTTTTGACCGTTTTGTCTTTTTTTTCGGTAAATATTTGGCATCACTGATCCATATGTGTATCGATATCGATAAATGTCATCGAGTAATGTTTTTGTTTTGCTTACAGATCGATATACTGTGTAACGAGGAGCTGTTGGGCAAGGATCATACGCTGAAATTCGTATATGTGACGCGTTGGCGTTTTCGAGATCCGCCATTGCGTTTGCAATTTCGTCCTCGAGTCGAGCTTTAACATATATATTGATTGAGATATATATATGTATATGTATACATGTGTCAGCGCATAAACTAAAATAATCTATATTTTTTTATATATACACACATACATATATGTATAATTTATTGACATAGTGCTCTATATGTACATATAGTATATATCATATATGAATCTTAGCAGTTCCCACTAGTTTTAGTCTTATCTCTCTTAAATTTGTATGTATGTGTAAATGTGCATGTATAAAGTCGTAACATACATATATATAAATAGAGTTATGCATAGTCGTTAAGTTTAACGTGATTAGCATATTCCTCGTGTGGCTTTTAGTTCAGTGGTGTCACGTTTAATTGCTTTACACTGAAAAAAAAACGAAATGAAAGCATATTCGAACTGTCGCATTATTACAGTTGGCAACGTAAAGAGAGCAACGTAAAAATCTTGCGCTGTACGGTCCTTCCTCATTGAACGCAGAACAGCGAATAACATCAAAAAGGATCAGACGATCAGATGCTTCGTGAGAGAATAAAAAGCCGAACAGCAGAATGTGCTATTAATAGAACGCACCTATTCTCTTTCTATGTTCGGCTGCGACGCCAGCAGAATTAAGAGAGAGCTTTTGGCATTTTGGACACCACTGCTTTAGTTGCAACATTAATAGCATTTTGAGCCTGATTTAATCAAACTCTCCTCCATCCCCTCTTCGGAATGGCCTCTTCTTTGGCCTTCCTTCGGTTCCTCCCTGTGCTAGAAACAAAACAAAAACGAAAACCGTTAAGGAAATGCAATATTTTGTTGTATGTTTTTAGTTTTTCATATGTGTATTATTTATATTAATCTTAATGTACAAACATAAAAAAACACACGAATGTAAATAGCAGTTGAGTAAATAAATTTGTAATTATGGAAAATTGATTGTCAATCATTTTGGTGGCTGGCGTTCCAGAGTTTTCCTATAGCTAAATCGTGGATGCGGCGCAAATGGTCCGGCTCTATAATTGAATGGCAATGGAAATCGTGGATGTGGATGCGACGAATATGGCTCAAAGTAGGGTCTTGGCGGACGCGTATGCATGCCAAATGGGTGCAACGGGGCAAACATGGGATTAAAGTGTTGCCTGGGCCAGCCCTGAAAGTACAACAAATTGAAATCAATCAAAAAATGTAGCTAATGATGCAAGTGAGCTACTAACGTAAGCATAATTGTAGTCGGCAGCAGGCACAGGCACTGGCACCGTTATAATGCGCGGAGAACGAGAGCGACTGCGTCTGCGACGCGATGTTGTTGGCCTGTTGTTATAGCTGCCACTGCGGCTTCGTCGTTTACTCCTCCGATGCTCCTCATAGCTTCTGGAGCGACGGCGATGGCGATAGCTTTTCGCAGTGGGAGAACGAGATCTCGATCTTGATCTGGATCTGCTGCGTTGGCGTCCATATTGTGATGACCTGTGGTGTGCTCGCGTTGGCGGCGTTGCCGTACGTTTCGATCTGTGGCGCAGGTTTCTCACCCGTTCTCTTTCACGTCTGGCATCAGCGAAATACGGTACCTTTTCCCGTTCCCTCTCCTTATCAACAGGTCTTGGACGCCGCCTTGAATCTACACACGATACATATACATACAAAAAGGTATTTCAGTAATACGCTTGGTTTAAACGAGTGTAGTTCTTCTGATCAGATTCTCTCTGTTTCTTGTGTCCACTGTCCTCGTCATTGGCTTCTTCTTCTTCTTAATGGCGCGTCGTTTTCGCTTCCTCGCCATTTCCCATTTTAGTAAATCACTTTCACAGTTTGCCACTAGAAAAAAAACAACAAAAAATATTGTTTTCACAATTTAGCTGTTATGCTTTCACAATACGGACCTCTAGGAGAACGGCAACTGCTATCGGCATCCATAATTAAATCAATTCCTTTGACGCCATTTGCGCACTTGTAATTTACATCAAATCATGTATAGCCGAGTGAAGGTTGCGCACAGTGCCCGACTTTGTATTTAACTTGTGCAGGTGACGACACATCCAAAATGCACTTTTTATTTTTGCGTAAATTATGTTATTTTGCAGTCTTAGCAACGCTTGGCATATTTTAAATGCATTTTTTTTTTTTTTATCAAATTAACATGATTTTTATTTATATACGAATATAATTTCAACAATGACGTCACGCATCAAGAGAACGAAAGTTGACAACCTCTTGTGAAATATCCTATGCAATCGTGGGGAATATCGATGACCGATGACTATTTAATGAAACGCAACAATAATCGCTGTAGAATTTTATTGTTTAACATCTTATTTAAATGAGAATTATTTGGACTTTACTTTTTTTAAATGTTGGCTTGAAAATAGCAGGTCAAAGGTGTCAACAAATTAAAATTTTTATAACTTTGCCTTTTGACTATCGATAGCATTGTCACGAGTAGTGCTATCGTACTATAGTACTCGATCGATAAATTATCGTGCTGCTGCTGTGTTTCGATATCTAGCACAATAATAATAAATCGCAGGTGCAATGCTTAAAAGAATAATTATTTATTTTCAGCATTGAATAACATTTATGTATAAATATATTAATTTAAATCTGGTGTAATACATATTATATAAATTTGTTTGTTCTCGTCTGTTTCTGTTTAAATGCGCAGGTATCGATTGAAATTCAGGTGGTTATTTTGTAAGACAGCTCCGATAGGTAACCGTTACTTTTACTCTTCGAGTTCAAATTTAAATAAGTTGTTACTTGGAGTAATCACAAGGCAATCCGTGATCTTTCAATTGTGATGGCACAATAATTGAGTGCTAATTTGAGTTGAATTTAAATATATATGCAAAATTAATTATTAATAACTGTGTCAAAAAATGCTGTGTGTTGATATTTTTCATACGCTATGTTTGTTTGTTGAAAATAGAATGAATTATTCTAAAAGAATTCATTCGTACTTTTTGAGTACCTAATAATATTAATAATTAAGAATAGTTTATGTTATTACATGCAATCATGGTAAATTGGAATACAAATAGTAGAAGCTCGTATTATAAATACATCATTATACTCATTATCATCATCATTACATAATATAAGAGTTTTTTTTCGATTTTTACGGAATGTCTTCTATAAACATTGTTGGGAATGTTACGGAAGATGTTTGGGGATTTTGGTTTTGGCTTTATTTGCGGAATGTGAATATGAGGAAGTGTTGAATTTTGTAGTGTAGTGTAGTGTAGAGTTGTGTTGGTGTCTACATGTGTCTGGTGTTGCCAAAGTTAATGCCCGATTGGGTGGCGCCCTTGTTGGATCCGTACTGCAGGGAGATGACATTTTGGCCGGCACGCAGTTGCTCCTCGCTAAAGTTGCGCACATTCTTGTCCGCCTCCTTGGGGCCAATCGATGGCTTGTTAAAGTTTGATGCCTATATAAGTAAAGATTAGATTTCGATGAACTTTGGATTTGGTCACATGATTTGGTTGATGATTGCATTTTTACCTTGCGTCCCAATGATTGCAAGCAGATGACGACAGAGTTGAGATTCTGACGCTCCCAGAGATCGACACTTTGGAATGTCTCCTGTGTGGGCACACCAAAGTTCTTGGCGCACTCGAGGAACGCCGATATATTCTCCATGCACTTGAAGGCCATTTTGCTCTCGTTCACCTTTTTGATGCAGCCCGGCTGCAAGGCATTGGCCAACTTGCACAGGATCACGCCATCCTTGAGCACCTCAAAGAAATTGTCCGTATCACCGGATGTGTTAATCGGTTCCGCTGTCACAGCCTTAATCCATTCCAAAGACTCCTGAGCGAGTTCCTCACTGTACTTTGAATTGATCTAAAAGAAAAAGAAGGGACATCATTAATATGCATATAAAATTACTATATAAGTTTCACCTTGGACTGATACATGTCTACAACAATCGATGCAATTTGCCAGACTAATGCCAAATCGCAATTGAAATCATGTTGAGTTCTATATACATATTCTTGTGTTATCTTCAACAAAATACATGCAGATGATAACACAGCTATCGGTAATTGCTTATAAATATACACACACAACACACAACAATTCATTCTAAGGCTGTAATTCAAGTTTGGATAAGGATAAGATTGCAGTTTTTCCCCCCAAGTCAACAGCACTCCCAATATAATATAATATACCTCAGCTCAAGTGTATTTCGACAAAAGTTAAAAGAATGACATTGGAACCGATCTTAAATTAAAGATTTCCAAGAAAATATATGTTAAATTTCAATACATATTTTTGTGCATTGTTTTAATACTTTTATTTTAAAAATTATGAGTTATAAGAATCAGATTGCAGCCGATCTTAAAGTTGAATTAAAGATTTCTAAGTAAATATATTTTAAATTTGAACAATTATTATTTTTGAACATTTATTTCTTACTTGTTTTTTTTTAAAATTTATTTAATTTCATTTAAGTTTTATTGCATATGCTCTTGTTAAACTAATTTTAAATAAAATAATAAAATTTCAAGTTTGTTTAAGGCTTTTTTCAATTTAGATCAGGGGTGGGCGCAAAATTTGACCTCGGGAGCACTACAACAACAACTACAACAACAACCTTTTTCGCGTCTACCTACTTTGTCGATCACCCAAATAATGTGCGAGCAAAAAAAAGGTCTTCGGCGCGGCGCGTAGCGATGTCAGCCTCGACTCGAGCTGCCTGTGTGCATTGTTGTTGCTAGCTTGCTTGAGAGCTGAGCGTGTCTAATTGCTTTTATGACGCCTCGTCTCGAGCTGCCTGTGTGCGTTGTTGTTGCTAGCTTTTTCGCGAGCTGACCGTGTCTAATTGATTTATGACGCCTCGACTCGAGCTGCTTGTGTGCGACATCACGGCGCCGAATAAGTATGAGAGTAGCTGCTTAACTCCGAGAGTACAGGCCGCCCACCCCTGATTTAGATTAAAGATTTTGAAGTAAAAATATTATTTTTTTAATTTCAATAATTCTTATTTTTCAATATTAATTTCATTCTTTAATTAATTTTATTTTTATTTCAAAAATTATTGTTTTTAAGCGTTAATTGTTTGCTATTTTTTAATTTGATTTCATTTGGATTAAATTTGATTTCAAATGCTCCTAATTTACTAATTTTCGTAAAAAAAAATTTGAAGTTTATCTTTTTTAAATTTAAATTAAAGATTTCTAAAAAAATAAATTTGTAATTTCAATAATTCTTATTTTTCAATATTAATTACTTGCTTTAATTATAAAAATTTACTTAATTTTTTTTTCATTTCAATAATTATTATTTTTGAGCATTATTTTTTTTTATTTTTATTTTAAAATGTGATTTAATTTCATTTTAATTTTGTTTCAAATGTTCTTGCTTAAATAATTTTAGATAAATTAAGCAAACTTCAAGTTTAACTCGGGCTTTTTGGGACTAAGAATTTGCCAAAATCCCACCGTAAATGGAAACTACAGTCTCAGTCAGCTAAAAAGTGCTGTGCTCTGAACATGTGAATAACCATATTTGTTAATGTTGTTGCTGCTGTTTTATGTTGTTGTTGTTTTGAGCTTTGTATTGGCCACATATCCATATATGGCCTAAATCAAATGCCGGCTGTTGTTGGGCGTCCTTCGCACCGATTTTGGCATGGGTGACGAACGAGACCCACTTGTTGAGAATTATAGTATTGAAGTGGCGCCAATTCGAGCTGGGTGAGGGAGAGGGAGGGTCGTTGGGAACAGGAGGGGTTGCGTGTTGTTTTACCATTATTTGATTTTTTTGGGGTTAAATCGTAGACCGTTTAGCACCTATTTATTAGTGCTAAATTTAATTGAATTGCTGTCGCTAAATGATTTTAGATTAACAATCATGCTCGCTATATAGTTCTCTCTCTCTCTCACTCTCTCTCTCACACTCTCGCTATCGTTCTTGAGTGACTCTGACAGCGTGCTCTATTAAAATGAATGATCTCAGAAACAAGTGAAACGATTGTTTGTCGCCAATTGAGTAGAATTCGCAATTTACAAGCTTAAAATTGTTTTGCTTTGTTCCTTACTTATCGCATGCGCCTAAAAGGGAAATGCTTAGGGAGAGGGAGAGAGAGAGAGGGAGAGGAAGAGAGAGGGAGCAGTGCATAATGAAGGTGAATGGACTTTTTCTGATTAAAACCCAACACTCTGTCCACCTCTCTCTATAGCTCTCCCCCACTCTGTCTCTGTCACTGTCTCTATCGCTGTCTCTTTCTCGCCTCTCGTAACGGTAGTTATTGTCTTATCGATAAACGTTACGTGTTGTTAATGAGCTGATCAAGAAGCTGATATGCAGATATATCGCACATAAAAAACGCATAATCAAAGTTAAACAAATGGATTTTTATATCTTAATCAGCAGATTCTTTTGTTTTCTTTTAGCATTCTCAATCTTAAGATTATATGAGTTTGTACTGGGCGTGGAGTTTGTTTAAAAATAATGAAATAATCAACAATGCTATCGATATTTATCTTTTCACATTCTTGATTTATTATGCTTGTTATACATCAGAGCATACATATGTAGCATGAAACAATTATCGATATCAATTTCAATATTTATCTGTTAAAAAAATTTAAACAATCGATAGCTTTATTGATTATTATATATAATTTAAAAATAATGTAATAATCAACAATGCTATCGATATTTATCTTTTCACAGCACAGCATCAAACAATTATCAATACCAAGCTAAAAAATTTAAACAATCGATAACGTTATCGATTATTATATATTCACATTCATTTTTATTTTTGTTATGAGTTTGCCCCAGATTTTGTTTGTCGTAATTTAACAGCAGCAATTATCGATAACATTATCGATAATTAAAGCTAACCGTTTCACAGCATTCAGTGTTGGCGCAATTAAGAAAAATATTTAATCTTAATCTTTTCAAAACTTCAAAACGGTATTTAAGAATCGCGGTCAGGTCATTAGATCTGATGAGCACAAGGAACGGTTAACCCCGAAAAAAGAACAGAAAGCAAGAAACAACTGAGATTGAGAAAACGTAGACAATGCGGCATGCGAGGGTCAATTTATCATGTTGAAGAGCTGAGAAATCGTAAAACAATTAATAAAACCACATTTTGATTGACATCGCTGAACACAATCATGATCATAATTCTCGATGATAATTATGTATGGATGTTGATGGCAGATAAATTGACACCCTCGGGCCGTTCGGAATAAATTTTGATTAGGAATACACACATTTAAACGTTAAATTCTACACCAAAGACCGGCTCAAAGATTTAACTCTATTATTCATGTTATTATTCATGATCATAAATAAGCAAAATAACAGCCGTTAAAATACTAATGAATTCGGGCCATTTCTTACACATTTCATGCATAAATATTTACAAATGTTTATTGGATTTTCTATTGGAATTGAAATTGGCAAGACATGGCTTACAACATGGCTTATAACAAAAATAAGAAATGAAATACGAAAGTAAACAATGTGAATTTTTATGAAAAATAGCAACGGTCAACAATTTTGATACCCTGTAGCCAACGTGCTGGGGTATGCACAAAATTGTGAAAATATTTTAAGTAAAGAGAAGGGAATAATTGAACATCGATTTAAATATATAAAACTTATTAAATACTATTACTAGCGTGTAATTTTTTTAAGCCTGAGCAAATATATAGAACAAAGGGTATAATGTGTATAGTATATCAAGAGTAGATTCCCAAGAACTAAAAAAAAATGGTATCCCCCAGGCATGAACGGTTCTCTGAAGCAATCTTACTAAATCTGTTTTCTTTTTTTGTTCTTTCTTTTTTTTATACAAATATTTCTAGCGTTGTTTTAATGAGTCAGCACAGAGCTCAAAACTTAAAGCAGCATTTCATTTTTATAGAGTTTTCGCATGAGGTCGTCATGAAATTTGACGACTAAACGTACATATGTATGTATACATATATACATATCAGTGATGCCAAATTGGCATTTTTTCTGATAGATTTGTCTGATTTTTAACTGCTTCAGCCGAGAAAAATCTCAAACAGCATCTATCCAAAAATCTGGCCTTTTTTAGTGTCAATTGATCATGTTAGTATTTTTTAAATTTCTTTTATGTTCCTTCAAATTGATCATCTAAAAATAAAGTGGCATCCCTTTTTGTATGTTGATTTCGATATTTTTTGCAATCGAAAGTTGAGCAAAGCGCGGTTGCTTGCTCATAATTGTGAGAAAATGCCCAAAGAAACTTATAAGTAAAAAAATATCGAGACTCTGCCGGCAATAACCCTTTTTCAGAGCTGGTTTCTTTCGCTCTGACTCTTTTATCGTTGCCTTGGTCAAACGCTGAGGGTGTTTAGTCAAGTTAGTTTGATTAAAACTAAGCTAAGGAACCGTCTTGAAATAGAGACGTTAAATGCTATTTTAACAATTAGGTTAATAAATATATATATTATATTTTTTAATTTTTCAATTATATGCATATGGGCATTTCTCCAGAAATGTCAACCGAGCCTAAAAACGAAAAATTGCTCAAAAACTCACATCTTGTGCAATTATGTTCCAAAAATGTGTTCAAGTTATTTATTTAAGCCATATACGCTAGAAGAAATTCAATAGGATGAACATATAGATTCTACATTGGAATAAATTCACTTTTTCCATATTTATGTCCATTTTCTTAAAAATTGATTTCCAAAATGGACCGTTTGTATTTTTTCGATTACACTAAGTAAGATAGTAAGATTGTAACATAAACCATTTTAATACATAGAAATATATTGAAAGTTTAATTTAAAACAAGTTTTTCCAGCTGTTTCGATATATAATTTAAAAAAAGAGAGACATAAACAACAAAAATATTTTGTGGAAAAAAATGTCACGTTCGACATGTCGCATGCGACAGTGACTCAAATTACATTTAAAAAAAACTACTTGATGTTTTTAAATTAAACAAAAGGCATTTTTTAGATAAATGAATACATTACATTTCAAAATAAATAGCATCAAAATATACGTTCACGTTTTGCCGAAATCAGTGCTAGAACTGGTCGCCGAAAAAACGACTTCTATCTGAGTCGCGTGCGAATGCCTTAGTTTTTTTCAATTATCTTGAAAACGAACAATTTCCCAAAATCCACTTTAGCATCAATTATAGTGCTAATCAATACCTATAAGTTTCTCCTTTTGTCACAAAAAAATAATGTTTTGGCATATGTTTTATTTCACTTTGAATGCGTACGAATGTCGCATTCGACATGGGAGAATTACCCATATGCATATTTTATCTTCTGCAGATTCGGGCTGCGTCGACACAAATCGTGTTGCTATTCGTACAACTTGCCTGACAAATACGTTAAGCTTATAGGCACCATGGCGACGTACAATGCCAACAAAGAAAATGAAGACGAAAAAATCATTGAAGGGGCCTTCAAACTATTAAATTAAATAAAAAAAGTATTAAACAAAATTTGGCCTATTTTCTGTCTTATTTTTTAGTTTTTAACCTTTTTTCCCTTTCTTTTTTGGTCGTTTTGTCATATTTTTTCAGAAAATGTTTGGCATCACTGATACATATTTATATGTGAAGAATACATGCATCAAGTGTGTATGTAAGTAAGTATTTCATCTACAATACACAACGTTCTAGAACGTGTTTGTCTTATCAAAGAAAACAAAAAATAATATTAAAAAAAAACAATTTTAATGTCAACATCGGCTGGGAGGATGCTAACTAGAGCGGAATTCGCTTATCAGTTTGTCGCGTTGAGGTTCTCTTCTATAAAATATTAAAAAAAATCAACAAAATCAAGTGTCGAGGACAGAAAAAGTATGCAAAATTCTGTTAAAGACGGTGTAAAATGCAGAACAGAATGGAACGGAACACGAAAAATTTATAATTTTCTGTTAGCGCAATGAGAATTGGCGGAAACAATTGTTGACAACGCTTGAGAAACAAAATGGAATGAAACAAAACTGTTGTAAGCTCTTGCGGAACAGAACGGAATGGAGCACGACACAAATTGCAATGTCTAGAATAGAAAAACTTCAAAAAGTTCCGTTGGCAAAATGAGAAATAGAGAAAACAATTGTTTACAACGCACGCGAAACAGAATGGAATAAAACACTGAAAATTATATTGAAATGACACTGACAAAGGGTGGTGGATTGGAACACGACAATAATTCAATATCTTCTGGGACAAAAAACTTCAAAAAGTTCCGTTGGAATAAAAAGAAGTGACCAAAACAATTTTTGCAACGCACGCGAAACAGAATGGAATGAAACAAAATTGTTTTGAGCTCTTGCGGAGCAGAACGGAATGGAACACGACACAAATTGCAGTGCTAAGAATAGAAAAACGTCAAAAAGTTCCGTTCCGCGAAGCAGAATGGAATGAAACACTGAATATGATAATGAAAATGACAATGACAGTGACATTGGGTGTGGAACTGGGGAACCGAATGAAAAGCCACTAGGTCTGTGGGTCAGTTGATAAATGAAGCGCGATTACGAGCAATTACAAAGAGCGTGACAATGACGAAAATCCAACTGAGAGCAAAATGTAATTATGGTAGTTTTTTAAAAATACACATATTTCTCATTTTTGATGGAGTTTCTAGATATATTAAGCATATGACGAGTGTGTACAATGTACAATTGGGTGTTTGTATTTCGTTTTTTGTTAGCCCGCACGCAACTCGCATTAGCCAATGGCCAAGCCTCGAAAAAAACAAAGCAAAAAAAAGGAACTTCATTAGTTTTAGATGAGCTTTTAGTTAAATTAAAAGTGTCAGTTACTTGTTGACAAGATAGATTTGCTTACTGCGGGCAAAACGAGTTGGAAGACTCATCATCATCATCATCATCATGAACGCCCACATTCGAGTAAAAAGTGAAATCGCTTAAAACTCCCTCAAGGAGTATAATATTTTTTTGAATGTCCAAATCTAATTTAATGCTGACGCAAGTTTCCGCTTCCAGTTAACTTCATTGATTCGCACGTAATGCTTCAAATATTTATGTACCATGTTTTTGTTTGGCAGTTTTATTAGTCATTTCTTTTGCTTCTGCCATCCATATCAAAGAAGTGACAGACTCAACGGATCATTGCGTAATAAGCAATTTGTAGGATACAAAGCCAAAAAACAACAAAAATAAATAAATAAACGATCCACAGATGACGACGATCATGGCAATGATGATGATGTCATTGCTGTTCGGGGCGTTGGGTTTGTGAATTTTAAGTGAACTTTGGCAATAATTCAATAACGATGATTAGTTAAAAAACTTAACAGTGAGTGCCGGCTAGAAATAAACAACAAATTTGCCTCTCTCTTTGCCAAGTGCTCTAAAAAACCTTTTTAAAAGATTACAATGTTTTCAAAATACTCGAACAAAATTTTCTTTTTTTTTATTATGAAGTACTTCCACTATAATATTTGAGTCTTTTTAACTTGATTAGATATAAATAAAAAAAAGTTATAAATTAAAATTAAATTAAAATGTTTTAATATCCTTTAACTAAAAATTTAAAATTTTATAGCAATTTCGTTATTTTTTTGAATTATTATATTTGTTTTTATAAAGTACTTCCTCTGTAATATTTGGGGTTTTTTCACTTTTTTTAATTAAAATTCCCAACTTATTATTTTATTACTATTTTTTTGTATATAATTATTTTCATATGTATAACTGACGCTTTAAAACTTATCGCAAATCTGTCCAACATTTGAGATTATTCATTTTGATTTTTCGAATTTCGAATTTTTTTTTGTTTTCGCTTTCTTTTCGATTCGTCATGCCCCTGGTCCCGATGACAATTGCAAAGCTCTTGCGCTGACCGATATTCGGTCAAAAAAACCACAGAAAAAACAATCACTCAAGCTTGAAATACCGCAAAATAAACGTAACGGGTAAACGAGGTCAATTATGTGACTGTTTTTTGCCGTTTTTCAGTTGCTTTTTTTTTTTGTTTTGTTTTGGTAAATGTAAACAGTGCAAAACATGCACAAATCGAAAATAAGAGACCCCCTATTAAAGGTCTACAGTGCTCACCCGGAAGCTAAAGCCTTTGGGGGAAAATTTTTACAAAATTTGATTACATTCGGCAATGTAATCAACGAGATTTAAGTGCTTCAATGAAAGGATTTTTATAGAGAGGCAAAAAAAGAATATCTAAAAAATTTCGTGTCTCTAGTTTTCCTAATCTTCAAGATCGTACAGAATAGAACCATATCGATAAAGAGAGTTCTAATAATTTTTTTTTTTATTTTTTTGTAGTTTTTACTATCGGTAACATGATTTCAATTCCATTTTTAGAAATGAGAGAACTCTGCTTTTGGCATTCAAGTAAAGTTTCACCGGAAATCCAAACAACATTTAGCTTTATGATTATGATATGTTGCCATCACTTTTTATGGCTTATCTAAAAATGAATGACGGCTTATACCACCAAAAAGTACAAGCAACAACCAACACACACACACACACCCATATAGATATATCTATAGGTAACATTAATATAAAAGTAGTTGTATCTACAGCTCGACAAGTTCCATTTAGAAAACTGATAGATAGCATTGCGTACTTGTGCTGTGCATGTATTAGTGTGACCATATCTAGCCTGTGTATGTATGCGTAACACTGATTACCATGTATATAGGTATGTATATAGGTGCTAACGTTTCTATGGGTACTCATACAGTAGAAACGGACAATAGACAACAACAACAAGCGAACGACTAATTAATGAAACATGGTCAAAGAGCGAAGAGGGAGAGAGTAAAATGGCAAAAGGGTTAGTGCACATAGAGAGAGAGGAAGGGGGATAGCGAGAGGAAGAGTGCAGTGATGCCAAATAATATCCGGGGAAAAAAAGACAAAACAGCCAAAGAAAACATGGGAAAAAAAGCTAAAAAACTAAAGAAAAAGACAGAAAAACAGGGTAAAGTATTTTTCCTATATTTTTTTTAATATAAAAGTCTTAAGGCATCTTCAATGATTTTTGCTATCGACATTTTCTTTTTCATTCTATTTCTAGACGATTCCTCAATTTACTTTTTACCAAACTAACTTGGCAACGATAGAAAGGTCATAGCGAAAGTGACCACTTTTGAAAAAGCGTTATTGCCTGCAGAGTCTCGATATTTGTTTGCTTTGGACCAAAATTTTGACGTATTTTGAACATTCTCCCATTTTAGGAGGTGATTTTTGGCGTTCTATGAAAATGTTTTCGCCCTAAAATCGTTTCCATTTTCATAAAGTTCCAAAATAGACAGTGTAAAATCCTTTTTGGATTAATTTTAATTGAATCTAAAAAAAGCCAGATTTTCGGATAGAAAATGTTTAAGATTTTTCCCGGCTGAAGCAGTTAAAAACCAGCCAAATATATCCGAAAAAATGCCAAATTGGCATCACTGGTAGAGGGATAGCGCCTTCAATAGTTGCTCGAATTTTGTGCTGAAATTTGAAACTTGAGTCGTTGCCATAAAAGTACACAAAATAACTGGCAAGCGAGTCAGCACTTAACCACACACACACACACACACCCGTGTATACACCTCAACAGTTAAATGGACAAACAATTTTTTTTTTAAAGTTGATTCAGCGGCATGTTGTTTTTGTTTGCTTATACTCATACACACACACACTTTTCTTTAAAGTGCGACGCGCATGTGTGTGAGTGCGTCAAAAGGTGCTATCGCTACGTGGGGCGCTTTTTTTGTTGTTTATTTGGAAGCTAACGAAGACGAGCAGCTGGCAGGCAGCCCAATGACATCATACACACAACATCCTCTCTCTCACACACTCACTGTCTCTCAAAGCTCGCTCCTGCGAAGCCATTGATCGCGTCAAAGGAGTGAGAGAGGCAAGCAGCAAGTGGGGAGTACAAAAGGGTGGCAACGTTTGTCTGTCTCTCGTTTACTCAATGCTGTAACTGTAGTAGACACATTGTTTTTGTAGTTGCTGTCCATGGGTAAACTGCACTTAATCCCCCGTTACCTCCCACCCACCAAAAGCATATACAATTTCAATTTCACTCACGTCTTTGGCTTTGCCCACAAAACACAGGGACACAGTGCATTATGTAATTGCCATGAATAGGGAATAGGGGGAGATTAAATAAATACGTATGCAGTTAAGTACAGACATATGTAAATTGCAGTAAATAAGCGTTACTAATGTTGTCAAATTAGCATCAAAATGCAAGCTCTCTCTCTCTCTCTATCCACATTCAAATGAGCGAGTTGCATAGCAACTAGAAATCAGTTGCTTGAAGAAATTAAAGCTCAAATCATTCATACACACACACACACACACACGCGCGCATTACGCATGCATTGTTAAGATACTTATTTAGATACACATACACACTTAAAGATGACTTATCTGGCGCGCATTGCCAATTTGGAATGAGGTCATTTCTAAGTCCAATTTTAGCCAGGCTTTTGACGCGCTCGGTTTTTAAATGCCCAAATAAAGTCAATGCAGCTTCACACTCACACACACATACAAAAGTAATATAATTTTTTGGCAAACATTTGTTTGTGCTCTTTGTTGTTGTTGTTACCTTACGCTGCGCTTCGGCCGCAAAGCCACTCTTTGGAGCACGATTCGAAGACATGTTAATATTTGTTGTTGTAGCGGCTGCTGTTGTTGGGTTTGGGTTGGAAACGGGTTTACAGGGCGCGTTGCTTGGTCAAAAAACTTATCGCTGCACTCCAATGGCCAATGGAATGTGTTTATCACAAATATATACTTTTTCGGGTTTAGTGAAGAACGCAAGCGTACAATAAAAAACACGTCCGTACACAGCAAAAGTTAAAAGTGCTTTGAGCGTAGCAGATAAACAGACAAACCAAGAAAACTCTACAGTGAGCCGACAAAATAACCTCGGCGATGTTAAACAAAAGAGAGAGAGAGAGAAAACAGCAGAGAGAGTGTATCGGCACTCAGACTGTTGTTGTTGCCAGCAGTGTTGCCAACACCTTTACACAAAAAAAGCCGGTTAAACCCAAAAAAAGACAGAAAACGGTCAGATTTTTTTAAAAGGACATAAAATCTAGACAGAATTTCACATTAACATATATAAAAATAATTCATATAATATCATAGCTTTAAAAATAACTTCAGTTTTGAAAGTATTAGCTCTGTATTGGCCAGTAAAATATTTTCCACAGGAAATGCATCAATTTTGTTTTTAAATTTCAAAGTTATTCGACGAACCGAAAATTAATTTATTAGAAGACACATAGTTGTATTTAATATATTCTATGAGCGACTTGGAACAATAAAAAAAGGATGACTAAAAGTAAAGTAAAACAAATTAAAAATTGGAATTTTTTTCGGATAGAGAACGTTTTAAAATTTTTACGGAAATCGCAGTTTCAAAATGGACAGATCTGTCCGCAAAAAGGACAAATTGGCAACACTGCTGTTGAGCATATTTTCTACTCTATGTTTATTTGTTAACATTAACATGAGCCTCTCTCTTGAAAGCACAAAAGCTCAAGCTCAGCTGCTGCTGCTGCTGCTGCTGCCGTCGCTGATGATGATGTCATATTGCAAATGTGTAACGGCTGTTTGAATTGTTGTTCCTTCACAATGGCAATGAAAGTGAAGCTGATATGAAAGCTTCAGCTGCTGTTGTTGCTGTTTATTAGTAACGGTACATGCCTTATCCTAATCATACAGAATTCCAAGCATGACCTTGACAAAAAACAAAGATATTGCGGAGTTTTGTTTTAGTTTGCCTTGAGAATTAGTTACATTTTATTCACATAAATATATATGTTATGTAATTGTATTTTTATTTTGTTTTGTTTTAGATAAGAGAATTTCATTAGTGTTACAGTGTGTGTGTGTGTGTGTGTTCTAAATAAATAGAGGGGAATTGCTTTTGTGTTTGTTGATTTGTTGTTGTTGTTGCTTTGTGTGATACATACATATATAATTGTTAATTTAAATATACATAGTTCTAAGGTATTTTCTTTTATTTTTTTTTATTAATATTTTGTTTTCAAGACAATTTTTCTGAATTAATAAACATTTATTATTATTTGTCTTTTGATTATATCGCCATTAGGTGTTTTAACATAGGAAAAGCATTTTTATTTAACTAGACAAAGTATTTTAGTATTTTTTGTGTATTATACTAAAGATTAACGGGTTTTTTTTTTGTTTTGAATGGGATTTAGGGGATTCCCCATTTCTGCACTTTGCTCTCTCATGCATGTTAAGGCCCTCGCGTTCAAGTACTTGTGTGTGAGTGTGTGTGTATGTGTTTATTATAGACTATTGTATTTTTTCTGCTTTTCTTTAAGATTTAACAATTGTTTTAGGGAAATTTAAAGCATGCTAAATAATTTTCTAGTTTCAATTTAAAAAATAATCATAATTTTATTTTTGCACATGGATAAATACAAATTACAAATATATATGTAGATGATGTATATAATATAAAAAAAGTTATTACCAAAAAAGTAAATTGACGCAAAAAAAATATACAGAGCAAGAGTGGGAGGGAGGACGGGGGGGTGGGGCAGACACTACTAGTACATATAATAATAATAATAAAAAGTGACATAATCATAATCAGAATTGACGACGACGGAAGGGAAATTTGTATTCCCAATAGATCCTACGTATATAACTATATATATGTATAATATGTGTGTGTGTGTGTGTAAGCACTGATATCTGATATCTGTGATTTACGCTATATAAAGTATATATATAATAGTTACATTCACATTACGAATCGACTTGGACAACAAATAGTATCAGCAAATAATTTCAAATATAATTCTTTTTGTTTCGTTTCAGTTGCTTGTTTGTTTTTTTAATAAATAATACCTCACGATTCGTTGGCTCAACATATACATATATATATTTTAGCTTAACTTATAAAACAACTGTGCAAAAAATGGGACAATAAATCATAAAGTTGGCCTATATAATATAATAATAGTGTATTATCTGCGCTTTTTGCTGGGCCCTCGATATCATTTGAATTCGCACAGAGACTTTTAGGGGATGGATGGTTTTGGGGAGAGAGGAAGGGTATTATAATTCTTTACTATATTCTTCTCTATATAATTTTCAATTATATATATACGCTGCGTCTCAAGTTCAAGTTAGACTCGTGTGTGTTTTAATGCAAAAAACTTTTGAAGCGATTTTGTTGCTAGCATTAATTATATAATTATAATTAGAATCATAATTAAATTAGGTCGTATCGTATTTGAAACGCATCATTTGGGATCATCATCATTATATTGATATATACCGAATTGCTAGCCAATTATCCAGGCTGATTGATCATCATCATCATTATCATTATCAACATTTCTCATTGTTATCTCTTTTAGTTTTTTGTCTTAGTTCTTAACTAATTTGCATCTCGATTCTCATCATGCAGCTTTGCCTCCTCCGTTCTTCTTCTTCTAATGCATTCTTTAAGTTATAGTATATAGAGATATAAATATATATATATATCTGTATAATAGAGTGTATATAGTTTTGTTTTATAAGCATGTTTGTTTTCCTGTTTGTTTGTTAGTTTATCTCTAGTAACCATAATTTGTTGCATTCTTATTTTGCACATTCTCCAACATTCTCCACACATATCGCATATCGCATCGCATTGTGTTTGATCCTATTCTCAAATCTATAAATAAATACTCCACACACATTTAGCTATATATCAGTTTTTTGTTTTTGTTTTGTTGTAGATAGTTTTTTCGACAAACAATCTTGTTTGGTTTCCTTCTCATCGGATTCACAGCAACGATATATCTGAAATAAAAACAGAAAAACAATTACAAAATTAGTGATAGTTATAGATCGAAAATTATATGGATTTATAATATATACGGAAAACAAAATAATTGATTCAAATACGCAGGAAATCTAAACTTTCTTTTAAATAAATTAAAAACCAACCAAAAAATGTATTTCCAAATCAATAAAGTAGGAAAAAATCGAAAAAAAACCCGTTATTTTTGCTCAATTTTGTATTTTTAACGGGGAACAAAACCGTTACCATAACCGTAACCGTTTAACCGGTTGAAATTTTTAATTCTAACTGAAACCGTAACCGAAACAAAACTTTTTAATTATACCTAAACAGAAAAAGTGAAATTATTCAAACCGTAATAACCGTTTGGTTACCGATTGATTTTCGGTTCAATCAATCATTAAATTAAATTTTATTGTTAACGTCTAATCGTCGTTTTGAAACTAATTTTGGATTTTTATATTTAAATTGAATATTAAGTCGAAAAAGCTTTTTTGAAATCAGAGAATTTTGATTAAAATATTAATATACTTTTTAGAAATGACAAATCTTATTATTTTGTAAACTTTTATCATATCGGAATTTAAAAACCGAAACAAACACATAACCGGTAACCGTTATGCTAAGAATTTGCGTAACCGATAACTGAATTCTAACTTAAACAAAACCGTTACTAAAACCGATATTCGTATCGGTTTGATGCACAAAGTTTTATAAATTTAAAATTTAAAGTTAGACTATGTAAATATGTTTTAGAACTCAGTTTAAAGCTTACAAAATTGGAAAGGTGTTCTGTGTAATC
>JBAMBJ010002683.1:0-13266 GCA_037043495.1 Drosophila recens | reverse complement strand
CGCCATGTGAGTGATGATGTTGAAGAGACGACACACACACACACATGCAAGCTTATTTATTTGATATATAAACGTGTACATGTGGATGTGCACGTGTGTGTGTGTGTGTGTATTGTTTTGGTTTTCTCATGGGGTACAACAAAATTTTTGCTGCGCTGCACGTTGCGGCCTTGAAGTTTTATTAAATTTATAAAGCTCTCATAATGTAAGCGACAACATTCTCGACCGATGTAAAACTATCGAGAAAATTCATTCATACTATCGAATCGGTTTCTTACAGCCGTTGTTTGAATTTGGTTGACAGTGTTGCCACACTGGTTTGGAAAAGTTCAATTGCGGTACATTTAGACCCCGTTTTTAAAATAAGTACAGGGGTCTATTAATTTTGTCACAAAAAATAAATGTGCGTAACAGGCAGAAGGAGGCGTGGCAGACCCCACAAAGTATTTACAGTTGAACTTCCCTAACTCGAATCACCATTATTGCCACTCGATTTTGTTCGAGTTAGAGAGACTTCGAGTTAGGGAAGTTCGAGTTAGGGAAGTTCGACTGTATATTCTTGATCAGCATCAACAGCCGAGTACATATAGCCGTGTCCGTCTGTATTGACGCCTAGATCTCAGAGACTATAAGAGCGAAAGACTCCAAACTTGGTATGTAGGTTCGTCTATATTGCACGCATATCGAGTTTGTTTTAGATTTTTGATCGAACCACTATATCACATAGCTCCCATAGGAACAATCAGTTGAAAATCAAGTCTTAGTATGGAAAACTTTGCTGTTTGAGATATCTGAGCCAAACTGACAGAATATGCATATGGAGTGGTCTTATACTTCCTGACTAAATTTGGTTGAAATCGGACCACTATATCATATAGCTGCCATAGAAAAGATCAGTCGAAAATCAAGTCTTACTATGAAATCTTTTTTTTGTTTGAGATATCTGAACCAAACTGACAGAGAAACTAGAGATGGGCGCGGGCCTCATTTTCAGGCCCGGCCCGACCCGAGCCCGAAATTCCCGATGGAAAAAAAGCCCGAAAACCGCCCAGCCCGCCCGAAGAATTAAAAAAAAAGCCAAAATTGTATAAAAATAAAATCTTTTCCAAATTGGAACTATTTTTTCGCACAAAACATTTCCAGATGTAAAAAATACCCTTTGACTACTGGAAGATTAAAATGAGCGCGTCGTACCAATAATTTAACTAGCTTATTTAGTCATTCGTGACTTTATCTTTCAAAAATGCAATAGACTTTGGTGTGTTTCGGGCTTTCGGGTTTTGTAGTTAGACCCGAGTCCGGCCCGGCCCGACCAGAAATGAGATTTTTCGGCCCGAACCCGACATTTTTGTAAAAGGCCCATGGGTCCCGAGGTCCGACCCGGCCCGTGCCCATCTCTAAGAGAAACTATTGATCAAAAATATAGATTTAGTATGCAATTTTTTTTATTCTGTCTTACACTTTGATTGAATTTGGTTTCCCAATTGTTGGGATGAAAAGTACATTTAGTACATAACTATATTAATATTTGTAGCAATTTATATTATTTTATTTAAAGCAGTGTTTGCATTTCCATAGTAAGTACGGGGTCTCCGACAGTCGAGTATGCTCAACAGTAGCAGTGTAAACTAGTTTTATTTGATTTTAATTTATTGAAATGTGTTGATTTGCTTACCCGCTATTTTGAGCAGCTCGGCATCGACCAGGTCACTGAGATCCGGCTCCTCGCCGTACCAGAAGATCCACAGCTCCTTGGCGGCGGCGAGCGATAGAGGCGGGTGGACCGTGGTCGATGTGGTAATCTCAAAGTTTAAGGCATTCGGATCGGTGTTGTCCTGCTTGGTGGATTGGACGCGTCGCCACACGCACAGCATGTCCGCCTGCATGCATCGCGAATAGGATCGCAGTATGGGATCCGACAAAGGATCACTCGACGCATTTGGCCGTTCGCCATTAACGAACTTTCGCCATTTAATTCCACACAAATCAGTCTGTGGAAGAGAGACAGAGAAACAGAGAGAGAGAGAGAGAGAGAGAATGAAGATGATTAGCTTTTGTTATCATTTGTTGCTTAATTAACATATCGCAAGAGATAAGCAAAAATAAATAAATAAATGAAATGTATTTCAAAACATTATATTGTTCAATCTATCGATTGTTTATATGCAACTACAGTGTTCATACGATAAGGTGAATCTAAGCAAAATTTCAATATTTTAATAAATTAAAATACAGTTGAATAAAATTAATAAACTTAAGAAAAAGTATTCTTTAAGACGAATATCTCCATAACTCGAACCTTTTCTCTATCGATTGTTTATATGCAACTACAGTGTTCATATAATAAAGTAAACTTGAGCAACATTTCAATATTTTAATAAATTATTATTAATAATTTTAGGAAAAAGTATTTTATCAGTCGAATATCTCCATAACTCGAACCTTTCCTTTGGATAATGGTGATTCGAGTTAGGGAAATTTTACTGTAATTTTTTTTTTTTCATTAATTTTATATTTTTTTAATTTTTTTTTTTTTAATTTTTGATTACATTTGCATTCAATTTGTATAAACATTTTTTCTTCGTCAAAACGCCTATTTGTCATACTGTATGCTCACTGTACCTGCTGCAACCTTACTAAAAAGATAACACCCACGCTTTGTTTACAAATCCCACACACAATAATTTACAACACTGCTCCAGCTCAGTTTTCTGCCACCTACAACAAAAAAAGCTTGTCTGAGGCAGTGTTGCAAAACGCTTCACACATTCCACAGTTGCTGCACTTGTAACAGAAAAACGGAAAAACGAAAAAAAAACGAAAGGCGCATACAAAGCAAAGCTCAAAACAAAAGCACAACAACAACAGCAGCAGCAGCAGAAAACGAAGAGCAAAAAGACAAAAAGAAAACAACAGCAACAGCAACAACAAAACAGGCTGTCTTTGGCTCGTCATTGGCGGCTTCCGTTGCGAGTTGTTGCTGTTCTTCTTCTTCTTCTTCTACTTCTTCTTATTGTTGTTGTGTAGTTTGTAGCTTTGAAACAAGTTGTCGTTGTTGTTGTTGCCGCTGTTGCTGTGGCAAGCACAAATCAATGGCCAAAGGCAAGCAAAAATAAAACAAAAAAAAAAGCGACGGCCAAGAGAGCGTTAAACATAACACACAAAATACCGAATACGAGAGACCGTACAAACACACACACACACACACATACACAGGCCCCCCCGTCATAAACATAGCCAAATAACTGCACCTCACACAGACACACACACACGCACACGAGCGCACACACACACACACACATACAGTAGAGAATAAGCAAGCAAAAGGTATTCCCCCAAACCACGAATGGCTGCCGAATACGTCGACGAACGTCGCCCCCAATAACAACAACAACAACATCAAGTGGAAGAACAAGAACAAAAGCAGCAGGCAACAAGAGACCGTCGCGTCGTCGTTCCACATTCTTCTCGTCCATTTGATTTCGTATTTCGAATTCGGTATCGCAATTTTTGTGTTTTCATTTTCGCTCTCGTTTTTACAACTCGCTACTTTGTATGTGTTTCATTTTCTTTTCTTTTTTTTATATTTGTATCTTTATGGGCCTTTTACTTTTGTGGGCGAGCAATCGCATTATGGCCATATTTAATAACAATAATAATAAAAAACTCCCCGCCCCTCTCACACCACACACACAATCTGTTTTTGCCGTTTTTCAACATTGTCGTCATCCCACGGCAGCAGCAGCAGCAGCAACCAACAACAATCTACATACGTTTAGGTCGCTGTCTTTTATCTGCCGACGTCAGCGGCGTCTCGTTGCACTGTATCGTGTGTGTGTGTGTGTGTGTGTGTGCTACTGTAAGAGAGTTTTGTATATTTCTATTATTTTGTATTATTTTTGCCATTTTCATACTCAATTCATACACACTACAAGCAAACATTATTCTGTATGTGTTTTACTCTGCCTCTGCGTGCGGTGGCGGCGACTTCGGGGCTTTTGCGCTCTTTTTGCCACTGGCACATATTTGTTGGCATGCGTGTGTGTGTGCGTATGAGTCTCTCTCGCGCTCTCCCGCTCTGCATGCGTGTGTTTGTGTTATCATTCTGACATGCTTTTTGCTAGTGTTTGTTCACGCGCGCGTGCCTTCCAAGTTCAAGCTGTCTTTTTTATTTCTGCTGCCGCTCTCTCTCTAATTCTCTTTTTCGTTCGCTCTCTAATTGGGTCTGTCTGTTGTCTAGCAAGTTTCTCTCTCGTGCTCACACGGACACTCGCTGTATTACTGTTCATTTCTCGCTCAGAGAAAGTTTTGCGCGTTTGTTATTGTTTCGTTATTTCGTATAGCGTTCGTTGGCGCGTCTTCGGTCACACACACACACAGTCTGTCTGTCTATCCGTCTGTCTCTTCTGTTTCTGCCTGTTTCTTACTGTCATTTTGTGGGGTATGGGGTGTGGGGTGTTAGTCGGGCGTGTTGGAGCACGTTGACTTTAACGCATCGCCATCTTAAGCTGCCATTTGAGCTTTTCTTTTGCTGCGGCGGCTGTTGTTGGTTGAGCGAGATTCATTAAAGAAATATGCCACTGAAAAAAGAAACGGCGCTGCGACCCGGCCAACTAGACGCCGATGAAGAACCTGTTATGGCCGGTCAGTTGCCGCATGTAGTACCTCACACAGACAGACAGACAGACACGCACACTTGTGCATTCACTTTGTTGTTGCTTCGTTTTATTATTTTCTTGACTTGTTTTGTGTCTGTCTATTCCCCCCAATCTCGCATATGCATAGTTCCGCTTTTGAGCTTGTTTCAAAAACTGGTGAAAATATAGATGGAGGAGGAGGAGCAAAAGAGCGTGGAGCAGAGAGAGAGAGAGTGCGACTAGTTATCGATAAACAGCTAGGCGCACGCCTATCGACTAAGTGACAAGGACAACAATCAGCTGTCAACACAGCAGAACGAAAGAACAAAAGAAACAAACGAAGCAACGATCACAGCGTGGGTGGCAACTGACTGAAACACCCTGTGCTGCATTGTCACTGACCTAGATCTAAGACAATTGGCAAAGAGCGGATATGGAAATTCAACAAAAGAAAAAGAATCAAGATGGAAAGAGATTAAAAAATAGGCGAAACTTACCAAGGCATAAAAGTTTGTGTGGCAATCCTCCAAACTTGCGCCGTTTGTCTGATGATTTTGATGCGTCATAGTTCTTGGCTTTTTATTTTTGCACAACAGCAGCACCTCATTTTCTCAAGATGTGAAGATTGTGTGAGAAATTGGTAAACATATAAATATATGTGTATGTGTATGTATGTATGTATTTTTTTTAGTATTTATTTGCACATTTGTTGTGATTGCGTTTCAATTGATATTTTTAATTCACTTCTTTCTTTTTCGAATTTTCTTTGCTTTGCTTTCTGTATTGATTCGAATACGACGAAAGATACACAGATACAGATGCACAGAATTAGACACACAGACACGCACGCACACACGTACACAGAGACACGAATTGCGTTGCTTGTTGTTTTGTTTTGAGTGAATTTGTTGTTGTTGTTATTTTTGTATTTTTCTGCTGCTGTTGCTGTTGTTGACAATGATGATGTTGTTGTTGTTGCTGTTGTTGTCGAACTTGTTCTGCAGCTGTTGCAGTTCACAACTTCGAGAACGAAATAACAAATATTTGTTATTATAATTAATATTATTATTATCATGTATTTTCTATCTATTTTGAATGCACTTGGCGCACACAAACACACACACAATACAGCGGCACTTTTTCATTTCGTTTTGCACTAAAATGGAACTATAAAGATTAGCAATTGTTATTTGCCAATATTGTTTTTTATTGTTGTTGTTGTTGCTACTGCTTGCTGCACATATTTCGTTTTCGTTTTGTGCGCGCTTCCGAAACCGAAACACGTTCAGGTAAATCAATTTCGAAATCAGCAACATCATCGCACCATCGCAGCAGCAGCAATAACAGCGCTGCCAGAGCGCGTCTAAGAGAGTCGGACAGAGAGAGAGAGAGAGAGAGACTTGGCATGCGAACTGCACTCACAAACACTCATTCACTTCACTCCACTCCACTTCACTCATTCAGTTACTCACTTACTGCCACACGACAATGAAAAACAATTTTGTATTTTTTTAAGTTTTTGTCTTATTGTTTTTCTTTTTTTTTATTGGGCTTGCTTGCTTGCTGTTGCTACTACTTATTTGTTGCTGCCTCACACGCAAATACACACACACAAACACACATGCACATTCACGAGCACGGACATATGCGGCAATTACAAGGGTGGACGGCCGCCAGAAGCAGCAGCCATCTCCTAATGCTCCACTCTCCCTCTCCGTGGGGCTGAACCACTGTCCATTCATTCGACACTAAGCGACGCACGAGAGAGCCGACAGCAGAGAGAGAGAGAGCAGAGAGCGAGCGCGCGTTTGAGCGAGACACAAAAATTGACTTTTTCAAGGCGCGCAGACGACGTGACGAGACCGACGACGACTGCGACTGCGACTACGACTGGGGTGCTTCTATGTATGTGCAAGTGTGTGTGAGCAAGCGAACGAGTCACATACATATAAACACCGACGCACGACTGCGACGGCAACGACGACGACGACGACGATGAAAGTCGTTGGGTTTTCGTTAATCGTTGATGTAGACAAAAAAAAAAAAGAAAGAAATAAAATAGGTAGTTTTTTTTTTAGCTACAGTTTATGCGGTTCGAGTAAATAAATATGTATATGCATAATGCTGAATGTTTCTTTATTTCTTTGAGTGTTAAATGCGCCATTCACTCATTAGTCATATAACGGTCATTTGCTGCCGACGTTTGCAATATATGCACTTTGAAATACAACAACATTTTTCTGTATACATTTTTCGTCTTTCGATTTTTCATCGTTCCACAATACAAATAATAATAATAATTGTGGTTTGGTTTTGCGTGTTTCGTCTTTGCTCTCTGTGTAAAAACAGAGGTGGAAAGAAGCAGCAGCAGATGAGTAATAGTAAATTGTAATGAGTTTGTGCTTAAAAAGGCACTCACATACGCACACACACACACACACAGAAATACACTTGCACACACACACACATACACCAACGCGTGTCATACACACACACACACACACACATCAACAGCTCAGAGAGGTGACAGAGATGGAGACTCGATATTTAAATATTGCTAATCTATTTGTATCGAACTTGCACCTTGCACTGCGTATTTATTTATTATTAATTTTATTACTCAATGCATGTATATATATATATATATATTTAATGTATTTATATATAGTTATGTATATGCATACGTTTTTCTCGCTTTTCGCACAACACCAAATGACGAGTCAGAAAATTTTAAACCGACTGCGAGACCGTTTCTGCTGCTGCTGCTGCTACTGGCTGCTAGCTGGCAACGACAACGACAACGACGACGCGACATCGCCACACACAATGGAAATTTCGCTCGCCTAGCTTTGAGTAATTCCCAAAAACGAAAAAGAGAGCCACAGCAGCGAGTAGCGAGAATCGAGCAGCAGCCACTCAAAAGCAGATTTGTCGGTTCTCCACGACAACGAATAGCGGCGTTTTTGCTCATTTTGCAATTGAGCGAGCGCCAGAGAGCCGCGTCCAAACAAGTTTGTTTTGTTGTGTGCGTGTGCTGTTTATAATACCATCTCATTTACTCGCTCTCTGCCTTTTTGTGCATCGCCCTCTTTGAATGCTGCTGCCTGCTTAGGGATGCAACTTTTAAAACCGGAGAATAACAAGATCGATTTGGTTGAATATGGCGCTGACAAAATGGCCAGACTGCTTTATGGAAAATCTTGCCACAATTTTTGTGAAGAGGCGGAGAACTGAAGATCTACAACAAATCAGACTTAAAACAAATCGGAGTGAAATTGTGAAAAGAATCTGAACGCAAATCTGCTGGCTTCATGTTTTATGCACTACACAACACTGCACACACACATATATACATATGTATATATACACAGAGTGCGAAACGTGATACATAGACAGCATTCCTCTCGCATTCACACGCACACACCTACATACATACAAACACACACACACAGATACATATGTATGTAGCAGTGACGCGAGCAACCACTTTCGTAGGTTTTCTTTCAAATGTGTGGTACACATATATTTTTTAATTTTTTTTGTTCGAATTTGCCAAGTGGTCGATTTATGTTTTTTTTTTTTCATTTCTTTTCTGAATGTAACAATTTGTTTTATTTAAGCCTTTTACAATTTTACAATGGATGCCGCGACTTTCGTCTGTTCCTTTCTTATACATATGCATATCTACTACACTCACTTACACACACACACACACACTCACTCACGCACGCACTAAACCGACACATACAAAATGATCCCCTTTCCAGCGGCAAATAGCACAATTATTAATGCTATTGCGGAAATATTTAAATGCAATTATACAGTCGTAAGCAATTATAACTGATATTTAAAAGGCTGCACTGTTAGTTATGTGTATTAATTATAATATGCTTCACTTGGGCCATGTCGTCTCTCTTTCGTCCGCTAGACTCGAAACGAAACGACACACATACGCGCATACACATCATCATCTACATATACATATGTATGCATGCGGATGTACATATGTATGCATATATTTTTCGCATTTCTTTGGCTTTGACTCTTATTTTATCATTTACATTTTTTGTGCGTTGTGCCACTTTCTATTCACATTTTGTATCAAACTTGCACTGCTTAAGTCTAACCGGCACGTTACTCCGCCTGCGTATCTTTCATGTACGTACGCAATTGGCGCTTGGTTTGTAGCAAGTTAAATTTAATTAAAATTCACGGAGTCCCGAGTCATGTATCGAGTCGTTCAGTATAGTGCTGGGATTATATCGAGGAAATATCGATATTATCGATAAGGCTGCTGGAATGGGGAATATCGATACGATTTTGAGCTTATCGATATTTTTGGTGTCGGTCATTTCAGCTTCTTAATGTGAGTAAAATTTTATTAAGACATATAATTTTTTTAAATTTAGTTAGGTCCTTATTGGTGTTGGCGGCTTCGGATCTTATTTATAGGTATAAGAATTGACTTTGTTTTTGTTTTAAAGTTATATGTAGAACTGAAATACATTGTTTATGTTTGGCAGCTGAAATGCATTTAAACTTTAATATGACAACACTTGAATTAAATTAAATTTTTAATAGCATTCGGGGAATTTAAAGCATAATTCCTGAAAAATTTCTAATGTTTTTATGAATTTAGGTGGCCCCTACATCTGTAAATTCAAAGGCAAAAAACGACGATATATTATCGATAATATCGATAGTTTAAGTCAAAATATCGCTAATATCGACAAGGATGAATATCGATATAATCCCAGCACTAGTTCAGTATAATAAGTTCGATTGAACTGTTCGCCACAATGAACAAACGAACTACGTCCCAGATTGGTCTTCTAGTTCAATTGATTTGTTCGTTCATTTCGTTCGTTGGCTCGTTTGTATATGTTTGAGTTATTCAGCTGTTTGCAAAAGGCTGGTACGCAGCCCACTTGAAATATATTGTAATGTGTTATATTGCGGCTGTACACCAAAAATGGAAACCATTTTAATTATAAACCTTATTAAATATAGGTCATCACTTTTATTAGTGTTGGGTCCTTAGGGACCTAATTTAAAAATTTTAAATTCAACAAAATAAAAAAAAAACAAAATTAATGCAAAATGGATATCGTTATTTTTCTAGGAACCAAGGCTGCTACTTATTTCATAATTGTGACGCCACCTATTGTCTGTTTTGGGCAACATGAGCGAGTGAACGAAAAGAACGTTCATTCATTCACTTTTGTGAGCTGCTCAATTGAACTAAATCTGACCGATTCCTTACAAAACTGTATTTAATGTTTTTATTTATAAAATGGCAACAAAGTTAAATGTAAACATCAGGACACTCCTTACCAACTGTGAGGATCTCGCCAAAAGCGAAGACAACTTTTGGCGGCTGCAAAAGTTCCTGAAATCACTTGACACCATGGTTGCCGAGCTGGCGGCGATGGATGAGTGAGTTTTGTTTTGTTTTGTTGTATGCAAATGGATTTACCCGTAAATACAATGCTCCCCTCCTCCTCCACCTCATCCTCTTCATGCCACAGTCCACAGAGTGCAACTCGGATATCCGGCTATAAAGAACGTCTCGCTGCCCTGAAAAAGACGACCGGCTACACAAACAACAATTCCAATGAGAGCAATGGAAATTCCAACTCCAAGACTTCCAGTGAGATAGCATTGCAGGAAATGCGTCAATTGCAAAACACGGCAAAGCACAATGAAATACGCAAGGATCTATTGCAAGGTATATATAATACGTATAATACATTTCCATATTTATTTATTTATATTTTTGCCAAGATGCCGACACATTGAGACGACGACGTGGCGCTGATGAGGGAACAACAACAACAACAGCAGCAGCAACATCAACAGCAGCGACAACAGCGGCCGGTGGCGGCGAAACGGTTGCTGGAAATTCCATGAATGAAGCGGTCAAGTATTATAACAATGCGCAAGAGAAGATAACCGAGCATATGCTCTCGCTCACACGCAATCTGAAGGAGCAAACGGAAACGGCCAATCGCATCATTCGACGTGACACCGAAGTTGTTGCCCGTTCCACTGGAATGGCCGATCGCAACATCAATTCGCTGGGCAAAGAGGCCGACAAACTGGAACAACATTCGCGGAAGGCGTACAAATGTTGGCTCTGGCTAATGGTTGTCTTTGTTATTGTCGTCTTTATTGGTGAGTGAACGAGTCAGGGAGTCAGTGTCAACTGATCAAAGAGGATTCCCTTCCATTACTCATTTTGACAAATTTGGCAGAGAAAAAAGAAACTTTATTTAAAAATAGGAAAATAAATAATGGCCGTGTTCACCAGAACAAATCGACAACAGAAAATCGATGAAATTTGCATGATTTTTCTGGTAAAATGCAGTGATTAGCAATCATGATTTCAAATTTTGTGATTATGATGACTGAAAATTCATCACCAAAATAGTACGCTGAAATTTTCTGATTGTGATGCTTTGTTTTCGAACAAACAAAATACATGATTACTGATTGATTAGTTCTGGTGAACGCGGCCAATGAGGAAACAAAATATGGAGCAAAAATCAAATAATGTTTTTAGCAAGATTAAAATAATAATTAAAATAAATTAAGTTTAATTGATCATTTTTGAAAATTAAATCTAATCTAATTTTAATAAAAATGACTGAATTAATAGGAAAAACCAAACTAGAAAGCTTTTAATCAAAAAAATAAAATAAAATCACTTAGGACAAAAGGACAAAAAATCAAAAAAAAAAGTCAGAAAAATCAAAACTAATTTTGCCTAATGTTATTGAAGTCGATTTTGTTTTTCCAAATTTTGATTGTGTAACCAAGTCTCTATTAAATATTTTGTCAAAAATTGTATAGAAATTAATTTTGAAATTTAATTTACCCAGGGATTAAAGCCATAACCGTAACCGTTAACCGGTATTCTAAAACCGTAACCAAAAAAAATTTTTCATATTATACCGAAAGCCCGAATTCATTCCAACCGATATAACCGTTAATAAACCGATTCATGCATAACGGTTAATTTCGGTTAGGTCTATCATAAAATTTAATTATGTTGTATATTGATCTCAATTGAAAGATTTTAAATTTTGTAATATTTGTATTTGTTAACCGAAATTATACCAATATTTCAAAACCGAGACTTATAAAAAACAAAATTTATACCGTATACATAACATAACCGAAACCGCAACTGATACCGATATTCTATTTCGTTTGAAACTTTGATTATATCTTTCATTGTTCATTTAAATTTTCGAGTTGTGGCTTTGCTTTTTTTTAGCAGCCTATCAAACGGAAACGAATAACGGTATCATTTGCGGTTAGAATTTTGGTTAACGGTTATCGGTTGTCATTGTCATTGTCACAAAAAGAAAATGTAAATATATATAAAATATATGTGTATCAAAATACTTTGATCTCAAATTAAATTCAAAAATCCAAAATTTCGGTTAAGGTATAATAAAAAAAGGTTTGTTTCGGTTATGGTTACCAATTTCAATCGGTTAATATCGGCTAAGGGTTACGGGTTTAATCCCTGATTTTTTTCTCTAAATTGTATTTAGATTTTTCTTTATTATAATTAAATATTAAATAAATTATTCAAAATTTGCATGAGATTCATATTTAGGGTATTCACTTTACTGTGGCAGCCTGGCACATGGCACATTTCCCAAACGTCACAACAACAACTTGTACTGAAAAATTTCGTGCCATGATGCCAGACCCGGACCCTTGACTACGAAAAGTCTGGCATATATGCCCATGTAGAGATGATAAAAACACGATTTATAATCGATATTTTCAATCGAAATTTAGTATTTTTGTCAATTATTAGTGCGAAAGTTTTGACAACAGTTGTTTAGAGACGCAACAGGTTGATACATTTTTCGTGAAGCAAAGGGGTAGAGAGGAGCGCAGACTGAAGTTGGAAAGGAAAGACAATAAATGGAATGTTGAATATGATTTTAAGCATAAGCAACAACAGCTGGATCAAAAGGAGAGGATTCTAAAACTAGAGCTTGGCTTAAATAAGTTACAATCATGTATATATGCACATATATATCTTAGATTTTATTTAAATATAAAATTACACAAAAACTTTCTCTTGCTTTCTGACGCCAAACAGGGTTCACCACGGGGTTCAGCCTCAGTGTGACCATCATAGTTAGTTTCCGTCTTTCATCAATATCATCTTAAAAACCTGCAATACCTCCCTTTGAGGACTCTAAAGCAGCTTTGACTCCAACGCGATATTGACTCTGACGACAATGGCCATGGCATCCTCTATAAAGTCATCCAAAATATCGTCAATTTCAGAATCCAACTGATCTCGCCATGCATCTACTATTAATGAAATATGATAAAATGCAACAAATTCTCTATACGAATTTTACAAAGCTTCAATTACTTCTGCACTTTTTACTTTTAATTACAAAAATGCTTGGCGCTTTTCGAAGCATCTTGCTTAAATCAGGCAAATTTATTGAAATAAAATAATAAAAATGACAGTAAACTCAATGTAAAACCAAAAAACAGCTGACTGGGCAGATTTAAAACAAAAAGGGCTGTTCACGTTTCAAGTTTGGGACATGTGCCATGTGCCAGGCTGCCACAGTCAAGTGAATACCCT
>JBAMBJ010002682.1:0-18354 GCA_037043495.1 Drosophila recens | reverse complement strand
TGGTCTTAAATTTTTTTAGAATTTGATTTTGTAAAATAAAATATATATACAGTCGAACTTCCCTAACTCGAATCACCATTATCCGAGAAAAAGTTCGAGTTAGGGAGACTTCGAGTTAGGGTTTTTTTTTTTTTTACTTTTTTAAATGAAACTACAATTTCATTCATTCATAAATACATTTCAAATTGCAAACGTTTCTTGTTATTTTCAACAACAAAAATTCCAGTTTGTTCAAGACCTGTCGATATTCTCAAATATAAGGTTTATTGTTCTTTTGCTGTATCCAGAAAACATTCCCGATTCAAATCACATAATTGAATTTCAAGTTTTTAATATCATAATGAAAACTGTTTTCGATGAGACACTATATTTTGCAGCCACTTCAATTTTTTGGTCCACTTTTAAATTTCTTAACGAATAAGTTTAAAGATTTCTTAAAGGGATAAACATTTTAATATTCGTGCTGGTGCCATGGTAAATAATCTTGAGCTAATGCGCTGACAAAGAAGTACATTACGAACATCTTTTCTAAAGCAATTTCACAGCTTAAGTAATTTTTGATGCAAAATTCGATCATATTCCATCAAAATAAGTTTTAAAACGAGACGGTAACAAAAGCATAAAATAAAAACGAAAATAAATTCAAACTTTATTGGGAATTTTCCCGAAAAATTCGACTTACAGAAGTTCGGGCCAATACCTTTGTTCGAGTTAGAGAAAATTCGAGTTAGGGAAGTTCGAGCTAGGGAAGTTCGACTGTACGTTCTTTTTTGTCTGGGTGTAGAGAAAAAAAATAATGACGAATAATATGAATGAATGATGTGACAATTTAAACGCCTTATCTGCGCAAACTGCAGTTTTTTTCAAAAAGAATTTTCTTCTTTGTACATAAATAATTTTTTTTTAGCAGCTATTGAAATTTATGGCATTCGCAAGTTTTCAATTGATTGGCTTTTAAATAGCGAATTAAACGTGCTTCCAGCAAATTATTATTAATGCTCAAATATTGCTGTTCTTCGGAACAGCCCCCTCCCCCCTCCCCCCGTACTCCAACCTTTGAACACCTGCGCGTTGTTTGTGAAAAGCTTTTAACACTTTTAATTAAATTTTTATTGAATGTTGAAAATACTGTCAAATGGCCACTGCAATTTATGACAGCCCATTAAGATAAGAAAAAATTATTATTTAAATGCACAGATTCTCGATTCGGATTTTCTGCTTATCATTGAAATCTGAAAAACTACTTGTAAATTTATTCGTAGCTTGTCTCACATTTCAAATAAAATAAATACCATTTCAAAAGCTCAGTGTGCCTTATTTAACAGGGCCTAGAGCTTTTCGTAACGCAACGAATTATGATCTCGTAGCACAGCAAGAGCTTTCCTTCAATGTAGACCACCCTCGATATATAACACTCTCTCTGAGAGAGAGCGTAGCGAAAAGCTTTTACGTCTCCAGTGAGTGAGAGAGAAAGCACACACGCGCTCAGAAACCAAGCTTAACAAAACAACAACGAACACAAGAGAGCTTTCCGATGAGCAGCACAAAAAAAGCGTCGACCTGCTTTTCAAGCTTTCAGTACGTTTTACATTACACTTGAAATGACGCAGGCGAAACTTTTGGCAGTCTTTGAGATACCATGACGTAGCTTGGACAGAACGTAATCACAGTCAAGCACGAAACTGAAACTGATTAAAAAGCCAAGTGAAAATTCAACAACAACAAATACTGCAACTGAAACAAAAACATAACAAATTAAAGAAACGCTGTGAGAGCTTTGGAAGAATTGGAGAAATAAAGACGCATAAAGAGCGTTGATAATTGTGCCAGGCCAAAAAGCACGCCACACAGACAACGTGTTTTCTGTGTGTGTGTGTGTGTGTGTGTTTGTTGCTGTTGCTTTGTTTGTAGAAGGAGGTTATTCAACTTTAGACTTAAGCACAGCAAGAGTCAAATTTAAAATATTTGTAAGTATGGCCAACATTAGCAACTGCAATAACTTTTAGTTTGATTATTAAATAATGAAAAATGTTGAACGACTTTTGCAACATCAGCAACATTTTAAAGAGCGAGCGCAAGAGAGAAAGAGAGAGAAGGAAGGCGGCGTAAGCGCTGTTCTATCAGAGCTTTTTATTTATAGCTGTTGCTTGTGTTGCGTCCGCGTGTGAGTGTGTGTGTGTGTGTAGTTGTGCACTGGGCCACAAAAGCTTTGCTCATTTTCAATAAGATGAAACTGCAGCAGCGTGTTACTGCCGAAAGCTGCACAAGCAACGAGACAACGTGTGAGAGAGAGAGAGAGAGAGCTTTTAACTTTTATTGCTTTGCGTCTCTTTCTTGAGACTAGGCTCTCTCATTTCAACTGGAGTACTCTTCTTATTATGCTCAAGTTAAATAGAAAACTAGTGCAGACAACAGACATGTGTTAATGAACAGCTTAAGCATAGTTTTTATTACATTTCTTTTATTTATTTAACGTGAACTAAATTTAACTGAATTTTATTTTAAAACTATTTTCTAGATAACTTCAACATCAAATATAAATATGAGCAATTTACGCATCTGCAAAGCGATGTCGCTGCATCCCAGTGCGAATATCGCTGGAAATCGTGCTGGAACAGGAGCTGAAACTGCAACTGGAGCAAGCACTGGAACTGCAACTGGAATTAGTTCCAGGATTTGTTTAATGGGCTGCGAGGCGAGCGCATCGGAGTTGCGTCGCTTTCCAGTACACGATATCAATCGGTAAGTGATCCTAAAGTCGATATTTTCGATAGTTTAAGAGAAAAATAAGAAATTAATTGGCAAGAAAATAATTAAAAAAAAAAAAATTGAACTTCATAAATAAAGAAAAATACAGTCGAACTTCTCTAACTCGAACTTCCCTAACTCGAAGTTTCTCTAACTCGAACAAAATCGAGTGGCAATAGCGTTTACTGAGCAAATTTCATACAATTCTGTCTCCCTAACTCGAACTTCCCTAACTCGAACAAAAATATTGGCCCGTACTTCTGTAAGTCGAATTTTTCGGGAAAATCTCCAACAAAGTTTGCATTTTTTTTCGTTTCTATTTTATACTTCTGTTACCGGATAGTTTGAATATGTTATATTGATTTACATTAGCATATGGTGATGAAATATGATAGAATATTGCATCAAAAATTACTTTAACTTGTGATATTGCTATAGGAAAGATGTTCGTAATGTACTTCTTTGTCAGCGCATCAGTGTACTAAAATGTTTAAGGTAATATTCAAACTTTTTAGTAGTTAAGGAATTTGAAAGTAGACCAAATAATTAAAGTTGCTGAAAAATGTGGTATCTCAGCAAATCATTTTTCATTATATTAAAAAATGAAATATTAATTATGATGACATTTGAATAGGGAACTTATTCTGGATACGGCAAAAGAACGAAGAAAAAAATGTTTGAGAATATTAACAGGTCTTGAACAAACTGGAATCCCTTTTTGTTGAAAATAACAGAAAAAATTGAGATTTTAATTGTATTTATGATTGAATGCATTTGTATTCTCTTTTAAAACACTAAAAAAAAAAAAATTCCCTAACTCGAAGTCTCCCTAACTCGAACTTTTTTCTTGGATAATGGTGATTCGAGTTAGAGAAGTTCGACTGTAATATGAAAATTCAATAACTTACAAGTAACGAAAACAGATATTTTTAATGCGCCCGCCCAATTTTATTTGTTATCACTTCATTTATTGCCTATTGCCATTTATGTCGATCTACATTAAAACCTGTTTATGGATTGGAGACTTGCATTCGAGCTTGTTGCGCATCACAAATTCACTTTTGCATATATACCACTGTATGTGTGTGTATGTATGTTTACAAATTGTATTCCAGACATAAACCTACAAAACATACATACATACAAACGTATACCTATCTGAGACAGAGCTTTTGCTTTGGCTTGCCTATTCCGTCAAGTCAAAGGTTATTGAACTCTCTTTCATAGAAAATTTCAATGCCATGGCAAAAACAAAAACAACAAGTACATTGCATGCATTTGTATTGCAATTATGCGCATTGTGGGTGTGAGGGAAACAGCGAGAGCAGCATAAGAAGCTGCGTCCCGGACTAACACGCACAGACAGGCAGACAGATGTCCCCATCAGTTTATTTATAACTCTCTTTCGTTCTCGCTCTCACGCGCTCTCTTGTAATGTGCGTGCAAGGCGCGCTCTGTTGGCCGTGAAGTTTGTTGTTGCGAAAAAAAGTTCTGTGCAGCGAAGTTTTTTGCCATCTGCATGGAGTTTGGAGTGGACATGTACAGTTGGTCATGATATGGTTGTGACAAAATTAAAAATCGCACATATTTTATTTTTTTTTATGAACAATTAATTTTTTTAATTTAACAATTTAATTCAACAAAAGCTGAGTTAATTAAACAGTTTTTGTGTCCACTCTAATTGCTTTCGTTATGGCTGTGCTATCCATAAAGCAAAAAAACAGAAACAATTCTTGTTATTGGTGTTTCAAGCATGGTGTAAGGAGGGGGAGGGGGAGTAGCTGCCGCAGCAGCAGCAGCAGCAGTTAAACACCGGCACTAGACGCACAACAAACTTCCGCTCTCCGAGAGCATATTTAATAGAGAGAGTGAGAGAGAGTCAGAGCGAGAGCGACGAAAGCAGCACACATGCACACAACGTAACAAACACAGGCGGAGAGAGAAGCAGTGCAGTGAGCATAAAAGCGCTTTTTACAGCGACAACTTTTGGCGGCCATGGAAGAACTTTTCATTAGCTTGTATAGTGAGAGAGCGAGATGGGATCTAATTTTAAAGCTGCACAGGAAAAGCACGACCAAAAGAACGAAACTTCAATGCAGTTCTTTACAGTAAACAAAGAACTTCCGAGGCGATCGCAACGTCACGACGAGGTGCGCTTGAGTGTCGTATTTTAGGTACATAATTGGAAAGCATATTAAAATTGATAAAAGTGAATAAGTGTAGTGCTTGTTGTTGTTCTTAAATTTAAAAGCTTTCTTTGTACAAACTTAAACAATTACTTGAAAATTGTCGTTGTTGACCAAAGCTGAGCTTGCATTTTGGCTCGCCAGAGAGTCATGTTGCACTCTCACGCTGTTGTGCTCTCTCTTTCTCTCACACAAACACACATGCATTGCTGAACAGTAGGGCAAGTAATTATTTGGACCAAGAAAATAAATCACGTTTTCTTTAGTTATTTCGAAGTATAGGTTTTCATAAAACCTACAAATTTGTAAAAACAAAAAATTAAATTAAAAAATTAAATAAAAAAAACGACTGTTTTTATTAGAAAATAATTTATATAAATAATCTTTTAAACAAAAAATTACCTGACATACTGTTCATACACTCGCGTACAAAGATGTACAATTTGAATTCCTTAATTCCTTTTTTGTACTTTGTCAAGACAATTTTTTGATATACTGTACGCACACACACACACACACACACATGTATAGAACGAATAATCGAATACAATTTGAATTCCTGCAGCTGCAACTATTGGCTTCGTCACTTCGGAGTGAGCGAGCAGTTGGTTAAGGAACTCGGCGGTCTGAAAAAGCTGCGCATTTGCTTCCGACACTTCAGCGAGCGGAAGGCGATGGCCAAAACGCGCATCAAGACGACGCCGCTGCGTGGAGGCAACACCAACACAACAATAACAAAGCACAACATATCAACAACAACAGCTGCAGCTGCAGCCGAAGCAGCAACAACAACAACGAGAAATAATTCTGCAGCTACAGCGGCAACAATTGGTAAACCGATGGCCGATAGCACAACGATAGAATTAATCGATGTAAGTACATACATACATAAATAAATCATATTCGAGGATCGTAAATAATAAAAATAATCCTATAACTGGCATAAAAAATATTTATAATAAAATAATTGATTTAAATGATAAAGATTAGTTTAGTTTATTTTTATAATACAGTCGAACTTCCCTAACTCGAACTTCCCTAACTCGAATTCTCTCTAACTCAAACAAAATCGAGTGGCAAAAGCGAGCAAATTTCATACAATTCTGCTTCCCTAACTCGAAGTCTCCCTAACTCGAACTTTTTTCTCGGATAATGGTGATTCGAGTTAGGGAAGTTCGACTGTAATAATAATAATTTCTTAGTAAAAACTCAAACCAAAAAAAATTTATGAACTGACGAAATCCATAAAAAAAAAGTAATTTTTTTTTTTGCAAAGCCTAAAAATTTTTATTTTTATAATGCTTTTAATAAAGATTTTAATGAAATTAAATTAATTTCATTTATAAAAACTATTGAAACACTCCTTAAAAATCTTGATTTAATTGCGTGGTTTTTTTTATTGAAATTATTACGGTCCCCGATAAATTTTTTAAATTCCATTGACAAAGCAAATCGATAACGATAACTTTTTGTTCCGTAGAGCTGCAGCGGGGATTCCCAGAAGCACACAAAGCAAAAGCAGTCGGTGACGACGATAACTCCAGTTCCAGTTCCAGTTGCAGTTGCAGTTCCAATTCCAATTCCACAACGTTCCCACTCGATTTGCTCCTCCTCATCCGTGTCGTCCATCAACTCGGACTACGAGGCGAGCTTGCCGCTTTCAGCCCTGGTGGCTGCACATGGCCAGAACGGCTTGGCCAAGACGACCGCCAATGGCCTGGCCAAGAAGCGTAAACTCTACTTGATAACTGAGAAGTCGGATGAGAAGAATGGAAATGGCGCAGCCAATGGACAAAAGCGCAAAATGTTTGTGGTGGTGGAGCAGGAAAAGGACACGGCGGCCAAGAAACTGATGATTGTCACCGACAAATCGAAGGCGAATCTCACACAGCATTTGGAGAAATTTCTGCCCGAGATTCTCAGCTGCATACAGGACAAGGAGCAGGCAAAGGCCAAGGGTCACCCCACAATCAAATTGGAGCCAGCAACAACAACAACAACTCCCACTCCCACTCCGAGTCCAACTTCAATTCCAATTTCAATTGTACACAAGCCGCACATTACTCTGCCGCCCAAGAAGAATCCCACGAACTTTGTCAAGTTGGAAAAAGGTGCAACAGGTGTCACTTTGCCCGCCAGTGTCTCCATTCTGCCCGTTAAGGAGTCGCCTCCGCCTGAGAAGGAGACTGAGATCGAAACTGAAACTGAAACTGAGACAAATATCAATCTATCGCCCGACTTTCGATTTCTCATGAAGATACTGCCCAAGTTGGAGCAGCTGCCCGAGCCGCACAAACAGAATGTCAAGCGATCCATACAGATCTTTGTGGAAGAAAGCTACAGTCACTATGGCAAAAAGAATTAGCTTATCTGTTCTTCTTCCTTCTGCTTTTAAATCTTTAATATTCCTCTTTTGAATTTTTTAAATTGATTCGTTGTCTAAGACTGATGCAAAAAGAAACATATTATATTTTTACAGCACCGCAGAGCTGGTGCAAAAACAAACTCTAGACATTTAAGGTACAAATTTTATACATAAAATCAAATCAAATCAAATCAAATTATATATAGTTGCCCGATCAAACAGAGAGGGCATATACTTTTGTAATGTATTTGTAGCCATAAAAGAATGAAATCTGAATAGAATATACGAGAGCTTTTAAGCCAAGAACTGAATCAATGAGTCCAGCTTTTATTTATGACGATCTCAAGATATCCTGCTGAAGACAACAACAAACCAAGTCCTGCCAAAATGCGCAAGGATATGGCCAAGTTATTTGTTAATTTAGATTACCATAATTGTGTTGCCTAAGTGGCGCCATCTGTTGCCAAGCAGCGCAATTATACTCAATGAACTGCTTTAAACTGCAGTCCACCAAGCAGCGCAAGCAGTGCAAGTTGTGTGCATTTCGAAAAGTAACCGTCACCCAGGAACATAAAATAACAATTTTGATTTTGTTTTCGTATCTTTTGTTTTGCATTGTAATTCCAAAGAACTTTATTTTATAGTTTGAAAGCATTTTTACTGTTTTTTCCACTTTTCATTTTCCATTTGTCAGTTGAATTTTGTTGTTATTTTTTTTTCAGTATTACGTTATAATAATATTAGTAAGTCTAATGCTTGTTTAATTAGTTAATACAATGGGTTAGTATGTGTTCGTGGTATTATGTTAATTATGTAATTATTGGAAATTAATAATGTACAATCTGCTGACGCAGATAAATATATATGTATATATGTATGTATATACTATACGAAGAAACGTATCCATTGAGTTTAGTGTGTATTAATGTATTAGTTAATGTAATGCTTGTTGTGTGAGTACATAGTTCATATAATTACATATATACAGTTAAACAATGCATTGTTTAATATGCTTTACTTAATTTCATTCCGTTTTCGGATCTGAATCTGTTTATGGATTCGCGTGCAATTTTTGGTGAGAGCTTCTACTTGAGAGGATTTTCATTACAATCGATTATATGTATATTATATACTTATTCATGATCATGTGTCAAAGTGTGCTACAAGATTTTCACATATACATTGACAGAGTGTTGCGTTATAAATACTACATATACATATGCTTTATACAACATTTATCGAATTTCCCATAATAATGAATATTGTAAGATATATTGTATATATAATATATGGTATTGTTAACTACTCGTACATTGTGTTGTGTGTCCTACATATAAATATTTCTGGGGTATCTGTATATATGTATGTGTCGAGTATATATTTATATATATTATATATAAGAAGAGTACACACATCGGGCTTACATTTGACATTCGACTCAATATCATCAATGCGAAGCAATCACAAAGTTTTTCTATATACAGGGTGACCAGAAAAAACGGAGACAAACTTTAATATGTCCGTAAGCAAAAGTATGTTACCGGATTTAATTAAATGTTATTTTATTGTATTCTCCATTCTTTTTTGTACTAGTCACAACATTTTTTATCCATTGCTGTTAAATTTTCCTGTGGTTTCAGAATGTCAAGTAAACGTTGTGCAATTTTAGAGCTGTTTCATCAAGAAAAACGTCAAATGTGAATTTGTTCGTTTGCTCGAGGTGCCTAGGTAGACTGTGTCCAAGGCCACCCGCCACTTTAATGAGGTTGACCATGAAGGCAATCGTCCGGGAAGAGGAAAAAAAAGCACCGTCAATACTTCTGCCAATCGTCAAATCATTCGAAAGCGGGTGATGCGAAATCCGAGGGTCTCCATGAGGAAAATTGCCCGTGAGACCGGAATGAAACGTGATTCTGTTTGGTAAATGGCGAAGAAGCACCTTGGACTCAAGCCGTACAAGCTCAAAAAATTTCAGATCCTCACGGATGAAAACAAGCGCGTGCGACTGCAAAGATGCCACCAACTCAAGCGTCGGGCCGCAGGTCAGCGATAGGAGCGCGTCCTTCTCACGGATGAGAAGCTGGTAACCGTCGAGCAGGCTCACAACCACTAAACTGCAGGATCTGGTCCGCCGAACCTTCGGGTACGTCGGCCATTGTCAAACATCGCCAAAATCCGAAGTCCGTTATGGTCTAGGGCGGCATTTGCGCCAGCGGCAAAAAACCCCTGGTTTTCGTGGATCAAGGGATTAAAAGAAACCAAGAAGTGTACCGCCACGACATTCTCGACGCCGTGGTAATTCCTTGGGCCCAACTGCACTTCGGCGATGCGGACTGGACTTTTCAACAGGACTCTGGCCGGCTCACAAGGCGAAAATGACGCAAGACTGGTGCAAAACCCATTTTCCGGACTTCATCTCGTCTGCTGAATGGCCACCCTACTCGCCGGATCTCAACCCGATGGACTACAGCGTGTGGTCGATATTGGAGGCCAGGACCTGTGCTAAGCCTCACAAAAGTTTGGAGGCGCTGATGCAATCGCTGCTCTTGGAATGGAACCGACTGTCTCCCGAGGACCTGCGGCCCATGGCCTACAATTTTAAATCACGTTTGGACCTGTGCATGGCAGCTGGAGGAGACCATTTCGAAACCGGCTGAGAATCTTACTACTAGTGATCCACTTTATCGTTACTAATTGTTGCTTTGCTAAATTTCTCTCGTTTAGTAAAATTATAGTTAAAAATGTTTGTCTCCGTTATTTCTGGTCACCCTGTATTTATCATATATTATTGTATTTAGTATTAGTATTAATTGTATAAGTAATGTATTTACACAAGTTTCCAAGTTGTCCAGTGCACAAAGCGACCCCATTTACAGGGTATCCTCTAATTAAGCGAACTACAATTACATTACTCAATATCTGAAGTTGAGTTTTCCCTTTTCCCTTTTCCATTTTCCTTTAACTTTTATCATTTGGTTGCAAAGCTTTTCTACTCACATTTACATCAAAAATTTGTGAATGTTTTGTTTTTTTTTGTTAAATATCGTATATGTTATGTTGTTGTTTTAGTTTTTGTAGTTAGGGGTTAAAAAACACTGTCACAATTTCTACAAACAGCCTTTTGTTAAACGTGGTAAACATACATTTATTTATTTTTATTTTTATTTTCATGTATGTTTTATGTTTAATTGTTTTACATTTAATAATGTTTATATTTTCATATTGTTGTTTTGTTTTTGTTTATCTATTTTTTGTAACCTGAGCGCAATGTTTTTTTTCTATGTTAAGAAAATGTTTATTTATTATTTGTTTTCAATGCTTGCCAAAAATGTTTCTCAGTTTTCTGGCACTAAATTTTGTTTCATTGTCGAGTTGAATATATACGTATGTATTTCATAATATTATACTTTTTATGCTGAGAGACTGCTCAAAAAATGCTCTATAAGAAGGACATACATACATTATACATTATACATTATACATTATACATTATACATTTCAAATGTCTAAGTTACCTTTACTAGAATTAACTTTTCTTTAGCTTTCCATTGAGTTTGAGTTATTTGCATTTTCTGTTATGTAAATATTGTCCCTACATAACTATATATATCAAGTTATGTATATATCGTATATAGTGCTAATTGTTGGGTAGATTCTTGGCAACAAAAAAATGCATACATGTTGTTTAATAGCTATAAATTCTAATTGCAAATGCATTGGATTTTTCTCCCTTACCAGAAAAGTGTGTGTTCATCAATGTTGTAAACAAATCAAAGAATAAAACAAAAATGTTGTTGTTGTTGCTATTTTTTTTTATACAAACAGTTTTACACAGTTTTATTTGCTCGCTTTTACCTCGTTAATTATTTAACTCGTTTATCATATATAATAGATTGTAGGTATACGTAGGTTCTACTATATAATTAGCAGATATATATTTAATTAGATTAGATTATATTATGTATATACTATTTATATATATTTAGTACTGCTCCACAAATACAAATACTAATGCAGTTTACACTCAACTAACAGTTAAACATACATATGTCAAACTTATTGAAACATAAGCCATAAAATAATCCGAGAGTTAAAATAGACAAATCAAAGTTTATATATTTAAATTTAAGATTATTTATGTATGTTTTTTTTTGAATATAAAGTGTGTGTTTATAGCAAAATTGAAAGATGTGCAAAAAAATGTACATATGATATATTAATCGTATCGTAATTGTTTATAGTTATATGTATATTTATAGTTTAGTTGATGTCCTTTCATTTTGCAACTAAAAAACTATAGTCAAGTGTGGATTATTAATATAAATATATATAAGTTTAAGTGTATTGGTATTGGTGGGGTGTTAATGTTATGTACATGGTGCCTACACAAGTCCAAAGTAAACAATGTTCTCATTATTATTCTCATTATTATTATTATTTGATGTATGTTTTTTCTTACTCTCTAATGTTGATGATAATTTTGCATTGTATTTTATTTTGTTTGCTTTAAGTTACAATTAAAAAAAACTAAAGTTATTTATATGTATATGTGTGTGTGTGTCTGTGTTTGAAAAAGATTTGTGTATAGGAAATTAAATGTTATTTATATAAACAAAAGTAGATTCAAAGAAATCGCTAAACGTTCGGTTTTGGGTTCCATTTCGGATTTTTAGCCCTTTTCTTATATCTTTTATTCCCGTCTTACTTTAGCTATTGATTTCCTTTTGCTTTTCATCATGTTCTTCGTTATTTTCTTTTTTTTTTTGCTATGAGATCTCCGTGAAAGTTTGAATTCATATTTGTTTTGTTTTGTTGTTCTCATCATCGTACGCTAAATTATTTATATATATAAGTATAACATATATATGTATACACAACATATATATGAATATATTTTTTAATTAAAAACTACATACATAAGAAAGCAGCACAGTTAAGAGTTAAAGAAATATTTTGTGTAGTGGAAAAGTGAGCACGATTTTCTACAATTTCGAGAACTTCTTTGTTTTTATAGTTTAAATTTCATTTTTTTTTTTTGCTAAACTTTCAATTTGCTTAAAGACATTTAAATACAAATACACACACATTTATATAGATTTTATATAGTTTGCTACATTTAGTAGAAGCAATAATTTGCATAGATTTTTGCCAAATGTTTTTCATTTCAATATTGCGCTCTTTAAACATTTCTTTAACAATCAGAAAATATGAGATAACTCAGTCTTAAACATATACATACACATATATATATATATATATATATTGTTTTTTAAAATATATACTATATATCTGAAATTTTTACTATAGCATTTAGTTGGCATGAGCATTTGTTGCTACTTAAACAAATTATAGAAAATCGGAACAAATGAAAAGTAATTTTCTTTGTTTTTTAAAATGAGTGAGGAAATTAAACTATATTACATGTTAAAGAGAAATACATACTAAATTGAAAATAGCAATAGGTGTTCAAGATATTTACACTCACACAGACAAACACACACACACAGAAAAGGCAGTGGGAATATTGAAATTGAGATTGCTGTGAAAACTTGTTAAACTCTTGCGGTCTTGATTCTGTGTTGTGTAGTGTAGTTGTTGTTGGTGTTGTTGTTGTTGTTGTTGTGTGGTGTTAATATTGAACACCTGTGCACATATTCACTGGGGGCAGTGTGTCGTCCACTTGTTGGTTTTTGTTTTTTTTTTTATTATTAAATTAAATAAATTTAATGCCTATATATTATGGAGTTTTGAAATGTGTGTGCTATAAACTAAAGATAATAATATTATATAAAAATTATAATAATATGCATAAATTGTCATTAACTAAGCATAAGCATACAAATTAGAATTAGAATGAAATTAAATTGTTTAATTGCATAATTTGTTGATTTATGCTTTATTTAATCAGTCCACAGTTCAAATGTTGTTTTTTCTTTTCTTCACATTTCTTCTTCTTCTTTTGTTTTGTTTCCCATAACTTTAATTTTTAAAAATTGTTTTGCCTTCTGTTTTACAATTTTTCGTTCTACATACAGAGACAGTGACGCACACAAACATCGCACACCTAATTTATTTATGTTTTTATTTGTTATATTTTCAATTTTGTAATAGAAATTCAGCACTCTTAGCAAATTTTACATAGTTTGGAAACCAGTTTCAAAATTGAAGCGCAAATACAATTTAAAAAAATAGTTAGTATGTCAAGCAATTGTTTTGACCAATGAGACAAATTACACATTGTTTTTTATAATTTTTAAGCTATAATAAAAAAGGAAAATCAAATTTTAAAAACCAAAAAATCATTTTCTTTTTGTTTGTTGTAAGTGAAAATTAGAAAAATAAATTCAAGAAACCACAAAAAGTTTTTTTTTTACACAATTAAATATGTGCGTATTATTTTGTCCATGTCAAAACAACTACTTGACGCACTGTTTATGAAATTAATTTAATTTATTGCAGCTACACATTGAGAGTTTTTTTTTGTTGTGTTGTATATTTTTTAAAGTTGTACACAAATGAAATTTGTTGTTTGTGTCAGTGTGTGTGTGTGTGTGTATGTGTGAGGTAAATTTGGCAAACAAATTTCTTCATGTGTATGTGTACTTTTAATTGTAATTGTAATTTTAATTATAATTTATAGTTTTAGTTGTAGTTTTTTCTTTTGTTTATTACAATATTCGCAAATTTTTTTTTGTTTTGTTTTGGGGGCAACATTTAATACGAAAATTACGTCGTTTGTCAAGGGCGTTAGGGGGGCGTGGCAGGGATGTGTCTAATTGCTAATTAATTTACATAGATTTTTTGTGTAAGCGCTTAAACATAAAACATTTTTGTTGTTGTGTAATTTTGCTTATTAGACCAAAAATTTATTTTTTTGCTGCTTTCTTTAACATTTTCTTTTGCTTTGCTAACAATTTTGTCAATTTTGTTGCCAATTTCAATTACGCTTTTTTAGTGTTATATGCGTATTTTGAGGTTTTTCTTTTTTTGACATTTTTTTTAATTATAAATTTATTATTTTTATAATTTATCGAATTTTTGTCACTGCTGTTGTTTTTTTTTTACTACTTTTTTCCCTCTTCTTCGTATTGTTGTTGTTGTTGTTGTTGTTTTTTAGACTAGTTTCAGTTGAGTTACGTTACAGTTTTGTGTTTGTTTTGTTTTGTTTTGTTTTCGTTTTGTAGTTGATTTCTTTTTATATTTCGGTGGTGGAATGCTTTAACTTTTAAGTTGAAAGTGTTTTTTGTGCTTTCAATTTAAATGTTGTTTTCATCCTTTTGCTGCTGCTTCTTCTGCTGCTTCTTCTTCTGCTGGAGAATTCTTCCCAGCATGCGTCGCTTAAGTGTCTAAAATTGTTGAGTTTCTTTTGTTGAGTTTTGGTTGTTGGCATCAAAAGTTCCTGTTGCACTTTCCATTCTACAATTCTTCAAGTTGTTCATGTTGTTCATGTTGCAGTTGCAGTTGTTGTTGTTGTTGTTGCCGTAGTTGTTGTTGTGTTGCTTTTCATATTTTAGGCAGCAATCGCCTCATTTTGCCGTCATTCCCATTGATGCGGCGACGGCGGCAGCTCCGAAGGATGTGCCACAGTGGAGCTAAATACAGTTGAAAAACGAATGAAAACAGGTTGAAAAATTAGTTAACTTTCATTTACAGCCATTTCAGTTAAAACATTGAGAAAGAAGAAGAACATGCAAGCTACCAACTTAACTAGAGATAGAAGCATTAAGCACAGCAAAAACAAATACCAACAAACAAAATGTTGAGCCCAAAAAAATGATATATATAAAAATCAAACAAACTACAAAAATAGATTTGAAAAATAATCAAAAATAACTTAAAGAAAATATTTGTCATTAATAAAAAATCAAACAAACTACAAATATTAAATTGAAATTATAAAAAAACCAAACTAAAAGGAAAATTTATATAATAAATTTTGTTGATTTTATTCAAGTGAAAAGTTGTTCAAGCGTTTTTTCTGTTTTTTTCTTTCTTTCTTTTTGAATATTTTGAACAAACTACTTTTGACCTTTTGATTGTCACTGCTGCTCAACTGCACTTAATTAAGTTAATTTAATAAATTTTTAATTCATTATACATAAATATATATATTTATTTATATAGTATGTAAATATACTTGGCAGTGTTTTAGAATATTGCCCAAGTTCGGATTCAAGTGTTTGTGTAGCTTTTGAATGCTTTCTTTTGATAATTAAATAGGTGACAAATGCATTACATAAATTATGATTGATTTAAAAAATATAGAAAATGTGATTGATTAATGTGGATAATCTCAGATACTTTTGCAGACTTGGGCAATAAATTGAACTTATATAAGATGCATTGAATCAACAAATTTGTATTATTAAAATTGAAAAAATAACTTGTCTTTATTTGATTTTTGTTTTAATACTCAAATTTAACTATTATTTCATTATTATTTTTATAAAAATAAAATTTAAATTTTTGATTTTGATTTGATTTATTGTTTTATTTTTATTCCTGATCAAGCATATTTACTTAATAAAAATTTCCAGTTGGAAAGAGTATCAAAGTTTATTTGACTTTTGTATAAAAGCTAAAATTTAACTATTAATTCACAATTTATTTTCTAATTCATGATTCGTTTTAAAGCATTTTCCAGTTGGTAAGAGTATCAAAAATATTATATATAGAGAGTGTATTTTATGTGTTTGGCAATTGAATAATAATTACAAAGGAAGTGTACAAGGTGTAAATGGGTTTAATGGATATAGAATTGATATTATTTATATATAAAGTTATATATATATATATTTATGTATATATGATTTGTAAAATGAGTTGCAAAACATAAACACAAACTGATAGACATGAAAATGAATACGATTATGTATAGATGTCAAAGTATTAATGCACTAAATGGACTCTTATTATGATTAATATTTAAATAATATTTTATTTGAATCAAGTAATTTTTTCTTTAATTTTAAAAACCAATATTCGTTATGCCAATTGTTGTTTTCATCAGTTTTCTTTTCATATTTCGACGACAAATTGTTTGTAGACATTTATAAACAATTTATTAGTTAAGGTTTGGCATGATTGTTTTTTAATATGTTTAACACTTATGTACACAAATATATAGTCAACGCAAAAAAACCCATTTAAAATAAATTAAAATTAAAGAAAATGATGAGTTATGTTTGGGAAACTAAAATAGGGATTATTTTTAGGTTTTATACACGTTTGCATTTGATAAGGACAATATAATTAATAAAGTTGTTAAATCATATATACATATGTAAATTATAATAATTAAATTTAAAAATGATAGTTTAGCAAATGCAGCAATTAATTTATATATTTATATATATATTTATATGTAGAGTCGTTTTATCAACAGACCTAAAGTTCAAGAGTTGCTGCTGCCGTTTTTTGATTTCGTTAATCCCCCAACTCGATTCGATTCGATTCGATTCGATTTGATTTGATATTGATATTTTAGCATTTTTTGTATCTTGCATTTTGCATCTTTCTTTTTCTTTTCATTTTTCTTGCTTTCTTTCTTTCTGCTCTCTTTTTTGTGACATCTGCTTGAGTCTGGATTCATTCTAGACTTTATAGATATATATATACTATATATTGGTTTATATATCGCGCCTAGTTTGCTTGCTTTGCCTTCTTTTCTTGTATTTCTCTTCTCGACACTCGGCAGCGGCAGAGACGGCAGCAGCGACAGCGACAGCGCAGCAGCAGCGGCAGCGGCAGCGGCAGCAGCAGGAGCAGCAGTGCAAGTTTTGGTAGTAGAAGTAGTATTGGTAGTGGTATTGGTATTGGTATTGGTAGTAGTACGATTACGAGTAGTAGTAGTAGTTGATATTCTCATTCTCATTGGCTTAACAACGAACGCATATATAAAATATAATTAAATTTAATAGAATATTTTATTTATTTTATATAATATATCGAGATCGATCGATCGACGTTCGAGAAAAGCACACACACGAAAAACGATAGAAAAAAAGAAAACAAAAAATTATAAATTATTTCGATTATATATTATATAATTATTATAAAGTAAAAGTAAACAAAGTACAGGAGAGAGACAGATAGATACAGAGAGAGAGAGAGAGAGAGAGAGAGAGAGCTGGACAGTTTCGGACTCGAAGCCATGACAAAAACAATAATTGAAATTAAACGAAATTCAAATTTATAGTTAGTAAGGAGGAAGAGATAGTTCTTCTTTTTTTTCTTTCAACTGAAAAGCATATTACGAATTCTTTTTGGAACAACAACAAATTATATATAGAGACAGATAGATAGATAGATAGAGAGCAAGTGAGAGGGAGATAGTTAGATTCGATTAGTAGGGTGTTGAGGGGGGAGAGTATTTAGGAAGGGTAACGTGCAAATTGATTTACTTTGGAGGTATTTCAACTCAACTCACCTGGCAAAGCTCTTGAATGCCGCACTCTGCGGATTGATGCAAAGTGGCACACGGCCCGTTTGCAGCTGCTCGGCAATGAATTTGTGCATTTCCTCTGCAAAAGTACGTTGACGAATTCATTAGTTTTACAACGAATATAACAAAAACAAGCGGAAGAGGCTATAGTTGAGTTCACGACTTTTTTAAATGTATGTAAAAAAAAAATTTGCATTCCATACTTTTAGGCACTCATATTGCTTCTAAACTTAAGTCAGTCATTACCACCTTTCTTCTTGTCCGATCTTGTTAGGATTTAGTAGGATGATAGTTAATAACAATAGTTAATGTAGTAACGAAGTATTTATTTATATAAAACTGGCGATTTTAAACTTTTTCTTAATTTAAAAAAAAAAATAAAATTTTTTTCTTTCAAAAGATTTGTATACAAATATTCAATTATTAGCCAATATTTCCTCTGACAGCTTTATGATATAGTAGTAAAATTTTCTACTACTAACTTAAGTTATAATTTATAAGTTATAAATATTAGTAAAATTATCTTCTTAACTTTATGCTTAATAGCAACAGAATCGGACAAATACACCGATAGTAATGGCTGTATGTAAGTATGCAACAATTTGTATTTG
>JBAMBJ010002679.1:0-35530 GCA_037043495.1 Drosophila recens | reverse complement strand
ACAGACAAAGTGGACAGACAGACAGATATATGGAGAGAGACAGATCAACAAATAGACATACGCTGCTGCAAAATATAAAAGAAACAATCATTTTTTTTTTTTGTAATTTTTAATATGCTGCGGAAAAAATAACTTTATTTTTAGTTTCATAATTTTTACTAAATACCTGTTATAAAATTTAACAAAACAACAGAGTTCTTTTATTCATTGGTTATTTTATATTATTATATTTTCCATCATTGTATGGACAGACAGACAGACAGGCCACAAATGGCAAATGTGAAAAAAAATATGGTTATTCATCTAACATTTAGAATTGTGTATTAATAAAAAAGCAACAAAAGTATTTCAGAAATATTATTAGTTTCTACCCTCAAAGGGGCAGGGAAAAGAGGGGGCGTGGCAGGTCGACAGCTGCATTGTGTTGCTTTGTTGGCTTTGTGTTGATTTTTATGGCCAGTTTTATGTGACTTTGTGGCGATTTGCCTTAATTTATTTATCTGAATGCGAATGCGAATGTGAACATGAATATGAATTCTCGTTGACTTCCATCTGATGTGGAAGCACGTGCAAAGCGCGATCTCTGATTATTGATTTTGAGAACCTTTTTGACCCAGTGCAAAAAAAGGGAACAAAGCCAGGCAGACAATTCTTCAAAATCTTTAAGCAATCATAACCTGGTCAAAACTACAAAATGTCAATTTTATCAATGCTTTTTTGGATTCGACATCAAAATTATATTTATTTAGATCAGGGACCGAAACTGTTATGAGGAATATAAAAAAACATTAGTTTTAATAATTACTTAAAGACTTTTGCTTTGTAAATCATACTTAATAATTATTATTGATTTAAAAAATAAAAATGACAAATAATTATTAATATTGATTTTTATTTAATAAATCCAAAATAATGAATTAATCTGATTTTTTTTTCTTTTGATTTTTTTTATGTAAATTCTTCCTGATAACCAAATTTACATATGTTGAAAATTTGGAATGTTTATCTCGAGTATTAACAAAGATATTCTAAAATGACTTTTATAAACAATTTAAAATTATAAAAGTCCTTAAAGAATTATATGTTTTCAATTCAAAAATAATAGTTATTTGAAACTTTTTTTTTTCCCCTGACAAATAAAAGTATTTCGAGTCTGCAGAGATACTGTTTTTACAAACAATTTGATGATTTTAAACAAAAAACGCATTAGTCCTTATATGTGATTTTTTGAGTTGAAATTTTGATCAATAACAGTTATTTTCAGTCTCTGCTTTAAGCAATCATAATCTTGTCAAAACTGCGAGATGTCAATTTTATCATTGCTTTTTTTGGATTCGGCATCTAAATTATATTTATTTAGATAATTTACTATTGTATTGAGTGCTGTAAATAGTGTTGCGTTGATTGTCAGTTTAGAGTTAATGAGTTTATTGTTAAAGACATTTCCTACATTTTATACATTTAATTTAATGTCAGTAATTATTGTGTGACAGTCATTACTTGTATGACAGACGGACAGACAACAACTACAATAACAGCAAGTCGAGTTAAACTATAGTCAAGTCAAAAGGCAATAAAGGCGAGTTATTTGCGGATCGAGAGTCTGTGACAGGAACAGAAACAGAAGCAAAAGTTGAACCATGGCAACGTTTGAGTTGCAATTATTAAAAAAGCGAACATTGTTATTTTTTAATAAATGCACGCAGTAAATAAGAGTACCGAAAATACCCTGTGAGTACACACAAAAACGGTAATCCAATTAAAGCTGCCACTACAGGGTATAAAAACCACGTTGTAATTTAAAAGAATACGTTGCGTATGCGTAATATTTGTGGAAAACGCTGTAAAAATATTTTCACTGCCTGGCAGGCGAAACGAAAACAACAACAAGAAAAACTGCAGAGTTAATCGAATTGGATTTTTTTTTGCAAATTAAATTGATTGTCATAAATGCAACGTAATTAAATGTGCAGTCTTTTTATTTTTTTATTGCACAATATATTGATGTAAATAATTCAAAAAAGAAAAAAAGTTAAATAAAAACTTACATTCTCATGCTTGAAAAAGCAGAGCATTTTGAGTTCACGGAAAACGCGTTTGGATGAGACCAAAGATTGAAAAACATTTGGCAGCTTTTTGAGTGCGACGCGTCTTCCATCCCTGGGATCTGTGACAGCCCTGTAAATGAAAAGAGAGAGAGAGAAGATGACAATTAGAATAGAAGCATTAATAGATAAAAGAAGCATACGAGTACACTCAGAGATTGATTTTGATTGAACTTATTTATCTTATAGTTTTGCATAAATATGAAAATTATTAATTAAATATTTCCATTAAAATATAAAATTCTAAAATACTTTTAAGCATTTTTTATTTATATATATGTTTTTTATAATTAATATTAAATATTTAAATATTACATTTAAGTACTAAATACTGCTTGTTATGGCAGACAAGCTAAACCGATTGAGAATTGAATCAAAGTATATAAATTAAGACATTTTGTCAAAATGAGTACACATGCTTTCAAATATTTACCATTTGATTTAACTATTTTATTATTTTTTTTTTGATTTTTGATGAAATTATAATTTAATTATTGATTAATTATGTATTTTCTTTAAAATGTAAAATTCTAGCATATTTCTAAGATTTTTAATTTTCATATAGTTTATAATTAAAATTAAATTTAGGTATTTAAATCTTAACTTTTATTGTATGTATTTAATCTTTAAATTAATTCTTAAAAAAATATTTCAAACAATAATAATATTTTCATATATTAAGTAAACTTTTTATTTTTTAAATATTACATAGTTTATTCAAAATTTTTTTTATTTAATTTAAGTTCTTAAAGCTGCTTTTATTTTTAATTTCATTGATCAAAATATTTCATAATTGTTTTTATATAAATTATGGCATATTAAAACTGAATACATACATTTTTGCATCAGTGTAAATAAGTCGCAAAAGCGTAGAAAATCTAAAGGCAATGTGGAAAAATCTAAAATGGTTATGGAAATTTACTTTGCATTTAATGCTGCTAGCGAGAAACAAAAGAAAAGCGATGACAACAAAAAGTTGCGACTCTGCGAACGGAGAACAGAAAATGTTGATTGTTTTTTCTTTCTTTCGTTTTTTTTTGTCTCTTGTCTCGCTGCAAAAAGGGGTTCAATGAACTTGGCCAACAGCGAAAAGTGTCAAGAGGCCTAGAGAGAAATGTGCCTAGAAGTATGCAGAAAATACCTTTCTATCTCTCTCTGTCTCACTCTCTCTCTGTCTCTCTCACTCTCTCATTTCATAAACGCTGTAAATTAGTAACGCAAAAAAGGTCAAACAACCGACGAGACATTGAGTTCATATTATGCCTCCTCCCCCCTTGCCACGCCTCTTTTGCCGCCCTCCACTTTGTGGCAAGTGCGTGCTGAGCTGCAAACAACAACAACAACATTAGCTTTTAACTGCTAGATAGAGTTTTATGATGCCATTGGCCATGGCCAAAAAGTGCGAATGTCTGGGCCCGAAAAACAGTTCGACGACGTCTTTGTCGCCGTCTGTCTGACTCATTCCTCCATCTCTCTCTCTCTCTCTCTCTCACTCACTCTCTCTCTATCTGTCTCTGTCTGTGTGCTCTCAAGTTGCAGCCGAAAAATATATTTTTGTTATGGTTTTCACAAAAAATTACGCAGCATTTATATTTTTTTCGTTGGTCCAGACTTGTTATTTCCCACCAACTTAAGAAATTCATTCTTGTCTCCAATTTCATCTTCATTTTTAGCCCAGTAATAAAAGGAAGCACGGGCTTATAACTGTGTGAGCATGTCTGCTCTTCTATATATCAAAAATATGTACAGATTTTAGACTATTACGTATATTTTGAAAACTAAATATTATAATTTATAATATCTATAATTTTAAGCTATAATCCCACTGGAACGCAACAAGATTGGCCAAACAGAACGCAAGTAATGGCTGTTTCAAGTTTCAAGCAATGTAAGTGCCTAAAAGTATGCAACACAAAATATTTGATGTTTATTTAAATAAGTAACGGATGTTCTATAGTCGGGAACTCGTATATAGCCTTTCTATTTTCTTTTAGATACATTAATTTATAGTTTTAATTTTATTATTATTTATTTGTATTTATTTTTTTAAATTTTTTTAAATTTTTAGTAACCGGTCATTCTTAAGTCGTGCAACTCGACAAACAATTTGTAACGTGTTATTTAAGAAAAGTTGACTGCCATAAATCTTATGTCCGTAGTTAAGCGTTGAAATTATGGCAAATTGCTGGAATAGGAATTGGATTGAAACGCTTTGCGTGCAGATGACTCATCATCAACAAACTCCTTCTCTTTCTCTTCCCTTGGTCTATGTCTATATAGACACTCGTATTTTTGTAGTCTACACTTAGGCGATTTGCATGTCTAATGACAGGAGCAGCGCCTGTCAGCCAGTTAATGATAATGAGTTGATTATACAAAGTGTTTTCTCGTATTCGCAACAAGCCTGATTTATATCCTCTTCCAAGTTAAAGTGTTAAGGGCACAATAAAAAACAATGAATTGGAATCTTCAGTATTATTTCTGGAGTTTTCTTTTTTTTTGATAATTTTGATAACCTTAAATAATAGGTTGTTGTATCTTTAAAAATATTTAAACTTCTTCTAAATTTAAATCCATCATTCATTAACCATCTCTATTCAATTTTCTCTGCCATCTCATTTCTCAGCTTAAAAACTTCGACATTTTGTGGTTTAAAAAAAAAAGACCTTGAAGTCAAAATCAAATCAAAAGCAGAAACCAAATGCACACATTAATATTTTATGGTCATCTATCAAATCTGAGAAAAAACTCAGACTTCGGTTTTGTGGTCATTTTCAAGATTCTTTTTGTCCAACGAGTGAGATAGAAAGAGAGAGGGAGAGGGAGAGAGGCGGAAAACATCAAGTTAACAACTTGAAGATACGCTTTTCATTGAAAATTGGGTTAGACAAATCTATGGTTTAAAGTCATTGCAAGAAAAATCATTAAAGAAAAATGTGAAAAACTAGACAAACAATTTGAAGACGGGACGGAAGATTGGTATCCATCATTGATGATGGATGACAAATGCAGCACACAAATACACACACACACACACACAGCATGTGTAACATCTTTTGGATGTTTGCTTTTGTCCTGTTTTTTCCCTTTTAGTTTAGTTTTCCAATGCCAGCTAATGGAAAATCATTTATCATGTGCGTGTCGAGAAAACCGAATCAGAAAAAGTGCCATAACTAAATGATAATTACCCATGATGAAATCCTAACTCAAAAGATCATTCTTCGCCTTTTCTCTTCTTCATCTCCTTCTCTCTTCTCTCTTCTCTCCCGCTGAGATATTTGTAAAGAGGCCCTTTGGAATAAACAGGTCCATCAATTTGAGTTGGTCAATTTGCGCACGCAATGTGAAAACTGTAGCAAATCATTACAAGGTTTTTTCTTTTGATTGATTTCAGTCAAATAACATATAATAAAAGAAATGCTTGACTTAAAGATACTACCTATAATTTGGAAAAAATAATAGAAACAACATTTCAAGCCTGTAATTAAATTTGTATATATAAAACTCGTTGTCCTGACTGACTGACTAATGTGAGGACCAAACGGTTAAGCCTAGAAAACTGAAATTTTCACACTACATATGTAAATAGAAACCCGTTGCTTTGTAAACTTTTTAAACATTGCTTAATAGGTAATAAGTAAACATTATAAAACTAAAAATAATTATTATAACCGAAGACATTTTAGAAATACAAAATAAAAATATTGTTTATATTATATTTTCCGTAAAAACTATTTAATGCAACAAAATTGATACTAATATTATTTGTAATATTTTTGTGTACTTCATTCTTTAAGAAGTTTTGAAAAGGATAAAAAAACACAACACAATTTATAAGGAAATTTTAAGATCTATGCTAATTTTATTACTTTTCCTTTTTTTTATCTTTCACGAAACAAAATTTGTATAAAATTAGGAATAAATATAAATTTATAAAAAAAATTATAGCTTGTTCCTATGCTACTTCCTATCAGTGATAATTCGTTTACAGGGTATAATAATCATCGACGCTTTTGTTGCACAATTGGAAATTACTTTTCGGTCTCAATTCAGGACTTGTTTTTTTCTTTTTGTTTTTTGTGTTTTCAGGTGCATTTCGTGCTCAAGTGTTGACTGCCAAACTCGACTGCTGTTCAGCAGCGGGAAAAGGAGGCAGAGGCGGAGTGGGCGTGGCAATGGGGCAGCTGCAAAAATCAAATCAGACACCAATGTCCGCTTGGCACGTGATAAGCAAAAAAAGGCTCCATCGCAATTCGCAATCGAATCGAAAAGTTCAAATTGCTATTTGGCATTGGGAAAACTTTCTCAACTTTGGCCGTTTTTTGTTGGCTTCATATTTGAACGGTTTCTGTAAACAGTTTTCGCCTGCGGGGTCAACCGACTAACTAACTAACTAGCAAACTGACGGACTAACTGACAGTTTGCAATGGTCACAGCTGTCTTTTATTTTCAACACTTGCCAAAAATTTGTTACCCTTACTTGGCCCTTTTCACTCCTTGTACACTCATAAAAATTATTTAGGGGTGCCACTTAAATTTGTATGAAATTTAAGTGAAATTCAAGCGAAAGCGATTTCTGTGGCACCCCTGATTTAAATTTTTTTTAATACAAGATTATTTGTACAAAAGACAAGCGTGAAAAGCAATAGTTAAGTTCTCGACTATAGGATACCCGCTACTTATTTAAATAAATATAAAATACTTTTTATTGCATACTTCAAGGCACACACATTGCTTAAGAACTTAAATCAGCCATAACTATTCTTTACTTACTTTAAATACTAAATCTGTGTTGGTTATGTTACTAATTTGCATGTATGTTACTAAATAAAGAAATTTTGTTATTTAAAAAAGCCATAACTACCGTTTTGTTTGGCCGATCTTGTTGTAGATCTTGTTAAGTAGAATGTTAGCTTATAAAAAAAAAATATCGTTAATTACCAAAAAATACGTAATACTCTAAAAAGTCAAGCGACTCGGCTAATTAAGAAGATATATACTTGATAGGGTCGGAGATGCTTTCTTCTTCCTGTTACATACATTTCAACGGAAGCAATACACCCTTTTACCTATTTTTTAAGTAACGGTTATAAAAAGATATTTTTAAGAATAAAAAACAAACAAAACCATTTTACCATATTGTTATTTTTTAATTTCTAAGAACTTTGGGAAGTTAACTTTTTTTTTTTAAGTGCACCAGCTTTTAATCTCTTTTGATTTCATCTGACACTTTGCACATGCTTTTTGGAACAACTCGTCACCTTTTTGCTGGCAAAGAATTTAATTCTCAAACTGTTTCATCATTTCCAGCCTTTTGGCCTGGAGGCTGTAAACTTGACGCAACATGTTCTCGTCATCCTTTTAAAGTTGTTTTTGCTTTGCACCCGCTCTGCAGCCCCGCCCTCTATCTCAATCTCAAAATTCCAAGCCCAAACCCAAACCCAATCCCAATGCCAATCTCCGTTTTGCAGCTCCTGGTTTGATGTCCGTTCATTGAACTTTCTCGTCATCTTTTTTGTGCATTTCTTTAAATAAACATGGAATTTCATTCAACTTGATTTTGAGGCGCGGCTTTAAATTGAATTTGCATTTGGAATCGCTGGTGAAACGTGCAACAATTGGCAATTAAATCAACTGCTTAACTGTTCAATTACTAATTGCTGTTTCATCATAATCATTGCTCATTACGCATGCTATATCCTGTGTCTCTGTGTCCACTGCTAATTCCCTGGAAAGGGCGCAAAGGGGCGCACACTTCTCATTTGTGCATTGCCATACCGTGTAAATTAGTAATTTGTATTGTTTGATACCCGACTACAGTGGCGTCATTTTGATTACTTCGCCCTGTGTCTGCCTGTTTCTCAGCTTGTCGTTATGATGTTGACCCCATCGACAGGCGACAAAATTGTATATAACGAACTGAGATAAAAATCACATTTGAATGCAGCATAAAATTAAAAAGCCAAACCATAACCAAAATGACATTACGCTTGGAAATCGTATTAGTTTTATGAATTTAATTTATGAAAGTTGCAAGTTGGTCTGATTTCTGATCTAGCAAATATTCTGTGAAATCGATATTTTGAAGACAAAAAATTTGTAAAACGAATACAAATGTCATTCCGCTTGAAAATCAGTTCTGTTTTGAGAAAGTTATGCAATTAATATTATACGATGATGAGAATATTAGTATAAAACAGGGGTCGTTTCATTTCATTTTTTCAGTGTAAAGCAGTAACTCGTTTCGTTGACATAACTGCATCAAATATAATTTTGTTATTTTATTTAAGCTTCGTTTCTCTGAATCGATATTGCCATTTTACTTGCGACACATTTGTCGCCTGTGTATGTAAACTTCCCTTTCCAAAATTGGTGCGTAATTCGCATGTTTCGGGCATTTGAAGCGATTCCAATTGCCAATGTAAGTCAAATACCAGCGGGAGATTCCAATGTATGTATGATATATGCCTTATATAACTTTGGGTGTGTGTACACACAACATTAATTGCAACATTTCGCTGTTGTTAATTGACAAATAACTTTGAGCAGGAAAGAGAGAGAGAGAGAGATAGAGAAAAGAGAGTCTCTGCTACAACAAACACAATTAAAGCAAATTGAATTTGATTACATACATTTTATATATGTTTTCTATACGTAAAAGTGAGCGAAATTCAATTTGAAACTAGACTTAAAATATAAAAAAGTGGACCCAGTAGGACTCCCCCAACTTCCTGCCTGCCTTCCTCCCTTCCTCCCTGTTGTTGCAACCCCTGTGGCAACATTTTGATATCGTCGCTTCTCGTCTGCTTCAATTTATGCGCGTAATCAATTTTACAAATGGCCTGCAGGCAGGTGGGCGTGGCATTTGGGCGACAGAGAAGAGGGCAAAGCAACCCAATTCAGCAACTGAACGAGGCAAGAAATAAATTTATGCAATTTAGAATTTGCCAAGTTGAGCCTGTGTGTGTGTTATCAAGCATATGAGTGTGTGTGTGTGTGTGTGTTCAGGCTGGCAGTCCATTGACTTTATAGAGGCAACGAGAAGCGACGCGACGTCGACTAAAATCAATTAAAACCATTTTGATTGCATACTTCTGGGCGTGCTAGGCAAATTATGTGCGCCTGCCTGAGCACAGCACTATATAGGCGTCTAAACGAGACTCTACCCAGTAAAACCTGGATGCTTCTAAAACCTACTATTTTACACGTTCAAATTCCGAGTAGAACTAGTTCCCAAATCTGACTTTTTCCTTTCGTTTTTATATAGGGGCGAGACAGGAATAGAACTAGGTTTTTAGAAGCTACTTTGGAAGGGGTCTGTTATTGCCCTGCTAACTAACATTTTCCTTTCCGATACTCATTTCCAAAATCTAGTATCCAGAATGTTGAAAATAGAAGGCAAAAAGGCAGTGGCTCTGTTATTGCACTGCTAACTAACATTACTGTTTCCTATATTGATTTCCAAAATCTACTGTCCAGAATGTGGAAAAAGAAGGCAGAACGGAAGGTTCCTTTTGGAAGGTACCAGGAATGTATTCCAAAAGAAAATATTTTACTGAAATTTTAGTAGTCCAATGCAAATAAAATAAAATTCGTAAATATAATTAATTTATATTATGTATATTTTTCTTTTTTTAACAAATGTTTTTAAATTATGTGTTAGTGTTAGTGTTATTATTATTGTTCTTGCTCCTCTCCAGTTGCCTGCCGTTTCATCTTCTTGTCTTTGCACGTTTCTTTGTACACTCGGTTTTTGGCTTTGGCAAAGGCCGCACGAACGTCTCTTCTGTAGTCATCGAAAGCATAACCTTCTCTTTTAGTTGCTTCTGTGAAAACAAAATGATTCTATTAGTAAGATATCTCGGATGACCTGATTGTTTTTAATTACTTACCATAGAGAGCGTTATTAAAATTCTTAAAGGAGCTAAGCCCCTTCTTGGATTTTGTTCCTCCGTAGTTCATTTCTATGATAACTGACGGGTTAAAAACTCGATTTAAGTTTTTGTTGATGCCTTCTGGCATCAGAATGATTCTTAACATGTTAATCTGAAAATATTAGGCGATTTTGTCTTAATAGATTTTTTTTAAATCCAGTTTATAATTTACATGTTTTTGTAAGTCTCCATTGATTTGGTTGTTGAAATCCTCCACTTCGCTAATTGATTGAAGTGGAAACTTAACAGACGGCGCTGTGGTCGTTAGGGTGACGGCTATCTTGTTTAATGTGACTAGCATCTTTGCCACGTTGCCTTCCATTACGCTCATCCTTGCTGACAAGTGGTCCAGCTTATCGTTGACAACTTTAAGCTCAGAGTTGTTGTTCTCGTTAATAATGTTAAAAGCCTTATCCATTGCGTTCTCCAATTAAAATAATTATTAATTTAGAAATACAATAATAATAGATAGAAAAAACAAGTTTGTACAAGCCGTGAGAAGTGGGATTTCAATCTCCGTCGCTCATTGAAAAATACTAGATAGAAAGAAACAAGAGGAAATACAGTCACATTGATCCTTATACGAATTCACAAAATACAAACCTACTTTAAAATATTTGCTTTTCTTATTTTTAAAGTTGTTTATTGGATTTATAAAGTTATATTTTTTATGTTATTTATGCAATTTGTAATTCAATTTTGAAAAACATTTAATTTAAATATCTAAATTACTTTGTGCCGGAATGAAGTAATGGTACTAAAACTACCTTTTCTGTTTCATATGGAAAACATACATATTTAAATTCTACCTCCGATACAGGATAGGTTTCGAGAGTTGTGCACACTTTTTCATCTGCTAATAAAATTCCCAATGACGAACTACTAACGGGAAGCTCAAACAAGTTTTTCAGATTCAAAAGTCTACTTCCTTTTAAATAGCAGACCTCATTAATTTGCAAAAACTCGCTATTTTTATGATTAATCCACAGCCCAGACAACATACATTATCTGGAGTCTTCATTGATAATGTAAAAAGCTCAAAAACATACTTTTGAATGTTTCCGTTGCAGTCTGTTTTTTCTCCTGTCGATTTTCCCCTCCTATTTCTGTCGTACCTTGAAAATTTTTTGTGCACTTGTTCTAATATTTGAACAGGTTTTCTTACCGCTCTCTTAACTTTTTGCAGAAAATTTTCAAATTTGTATGCCGAAAATGAATTTACATGACCCACTTCCCTGACGCCTTGGATCAAATGCAACAGATTGTGAACATTATATGTTAATGTCTCCTCAGGGTAAACTTTTGAGAACTGAGTCACGAAGTGAGAGATTAGATCGGCCACAACATCCAAATGCAAGAAAAACCTGTTTGATAGGAGAAGTCTATATGCACACATTAATAAAAGAAAATGATAATAGCAATCGTCCGATACATAGGTCTTTAAAACTATTTGCCCCAAATAAAGTAAAAATTGCCTATGCTCAACTGACTTCCACCTTGGCAACTCATCTAAACCACGGGGCTTTCTTGCAAATTTACTTGGCATAAATTGCTTTAAACTTAGAAGCTTTTCGGAAATAGAATCTGCATCCCTTGCTTTTAACTTAAAAGTTGCGGTTTTTCTAGTAATTATTAGATTCCGAATTTTTCGACCCACACCTAAATCTATAAGATGCATTGGATCAAGTGGGAACGCTGCAATAATGTCTATATTAAGTTTTTCTATTAAGAGTGGACGGTCTCGGAAATAATTCAAGTGGTGCGAAAAATGAATCCGATTTCTAAAATCTTCATTTGTAATAAGTGAGCCAATGCTTTCACTATAGACGGTTACATTTTTTATGCGCTTCCCTGCTTGAGTGCATTTCATGCAACCACTAAAGGAACTTCTTCCTGAAGCGCCACACATGAAAGCCCATGCAGGTGCGTCGCAAATAAAAGACCCCATCTTGAAAGTAATTTGTTTTCCACCAATTGTCAACGTACTTTCGGACAACCTAAGAGCCTCCTCCACAAAATTGTGCATGAATTGGTCAACATTTGATGGCTTTTGGCTACCAACAAATGATCCAATTAAAAACACTTCAGGGACTGGAACATTGTTAAAAAATCACAATATGGGCCACAGCGAAGTTTTGGAGCTTTTATATAATGGCAAGCCATCAACGTTAACATCCAAAACTACTTCTATTTTATCTTCTAGGCTCCCTGATATATGTTCTAAATAAGGAAGTATACCCAAATGGGTGTAATTACCAGGACTTACAGTTCGAATTATTTGCTCGTTAGTATTTTGCTTGAGCAACCCCTTAGCAGACAACGGAACATCAATATCTTGAGACTTTAAAATTTTTAATAAGCTATCAAGTTGGGAGATAGTCACACTATGACTATGAAACCAGTCTATAAGTTTGGTGTGTAAGCTTGGCTCCCATTGTTTACTTGGATCAGGACAATTCGATTCCCCACCCCCAACGGCCTCATATTCGCTGTCATTTATCTCAGACCTCAACCTGGTATTGACTACATTTTCTTCTCGTCTTATCCGATCATATTCTTTTTCAATCTCGCACTTCATCTTTTCTTTCTCCTTTTGGGCTAAACGGTACAGATTTGATCGCGATAGTCCACTCATGCTTAAGGTATTTACAAAAAGTTATTATTATTTTATAGGATTTTTAATTTTATAATTCTTATTTTATTATTTTTCCAAGGAACACACAGCTACATTAGACAATAAACAAAGATAATTAATAAATTTACAAAGCATTGAAAAAGGAATTTAAGTATCTTCGGCATGCCAAAAGATAATTAAGTTAAACTTAAATCTAAAGCTTTAGGCTCAACTTTAAGAATTGTACACAAATTTCTAGTACTCTCTGCAATGGTATAAACAAACATATATACACTGAGCCATAAATTTATTACAAATATTCAAAAATCAACTTTACTCTACATGTTAAGGCAATTACTTCAACATTTTGGGTGTGCGAATAAATAGTGAATTCGCTTATATTACGTACTTACTGTTTAATAGCGACAGCTTGGTTTTATAAACCTGAAATACAAACAAAAACAGTTTTGAACAATTATATATCTTCTGCACAATGGCAAAAATTCATTGAACTTACGATTGTTATTGTATGCTGTTCAAATTTCTTTTTTTATGAGCGCAAACATTCATGAATACATAGGCACCAACATTTGAAGACATTATTTATAAAGATATTATTATATTAATATCATTTTAGCTGAACATAACACATTAACATTATACTTACGCGATTAAATTGAAAGAGATAATAAATTGAAAATTTTTCCCAAGTCAGTTTGACACTCAGTTCTGCAATAACAATTGACAGTAACAGAGAAAAAAAGAAAACAACAGTAACTGTTATGCTTTTCTGCTAGTGCACAGATGTTGTGCTTCTGTTAACGAAAGCAGAGGCTTACCAGAATTACGAAGCATAGCAGTCTGTTACAAACGTTTTAAAAGTGCTGACATTTAGCCTTCCCAACTCATGAAAAAAAATAGTTGCCTTTACCTCATGTTGGATACAAAATTGTCACATGAAAAAGGCACATACTGCTTTTTTAGCATGAAAATGAATGCTGCCAGAACACGTTGCCTGTGAACACACCTTCCCAAAAGTTTTACTGGGTATACACCCTCACACACACATATACACACATACACTAAAAACATGCTTGAGTGCATACAAACAGCTAGTGGAGAAGTTTTAAAGACTTGTGTCACCTAAGAAATCAAATAAAGTTGACAGTTACTCACATTTCTGCATAAGGTAAGGCTAAAAGTCAGCAATTAAGTTAAAAAACAGCTGATACTCCCTATTCTGTATAAGGTAAGGCTAAAATTCAGCAAATCAAATCAAGAACTATCAGTTACTGCCTTTTCTGCATAAGGTAAGGCTAAAACTCAGCAAATAAGTTAAAAAACAGCTGATACTCCCATTTCTGCAAAATGCCGAAAATCAGCAGATAAGTTAATAAAATAGCAGTTACTCTCCTTTCTGCACAGAGTATGGCTAAAAATCTGCGAATCAATTAAAGAACTATCAGTTACTCTCTGTTCTGCATAAGGTAAGGCTTAAAATCAGCAGGCAACACACAGCAGAAACTGCATAAAAAAAATTTAGTTTACACAAATTAATGCAAAAAATCAATATAAAATATATATTACATCATATTGGGCCCAGCTTTTTTATTGACTACACTCCCTTTTCAGCGCTGTGTAAGCACAAAAATCATATTCCACAAAATATTTTCTATAATAATGAATGGTTATGTCAGATATTTAGGTAATTTATCTATGCAAATGATTTGTTTTAGTGAGAAAATGAGCAGAAAAACACAACAAACAAAGTCAAAACGCTTAAATCATAAGCATTAAAAATCATAACAAGCATAAAGCTGACCATTTAATGGGGCAGCTGTGATGATGAAGCAAAGCAAAGCAAAGCAAAGAAAAAGCAAAGCTGACAACAATGACGATAAAGACGTTGCCACAATATTTCACTTTAATATCAACCCATCTCTCTCTCTCTCTCTCTCCCGCTCTCCGCCTCAAAGTAGGCAAAGTAAAATGTAGAATGAAAAATGACAACAGCGCCAAATTGCAAAGGCATTACATGAAATATTTAAAAATGGGCAGTGACAGCAGCTGCTGTTTGTGGGGTGAAAAATGAGGCAGATGGAGAGGGGCAAAAGAATGAAGCAAGATTGCTTGTTTTTTTTTCATTTCGTCTTTGTGCGCCGATTTTTAATTGTTTAAGAGAAATTGACATAAATTTATGCATCATTTGGCAGTCGCACAATCGCCGAGCACAAAGTGACCAATGGCCTCTTTTGTGTTTTGGCCAAAAATTAGGCATGTTTGAGGCCATAATAAATGAGGGGCATTCACGACCTAATTACATAGCTTCCTCGCTTTTTTTTTCTATTTTTCTGCCTTTAGTCGACGCACAAAAGTAGGCAATGAAAATATTTATTTTTTTTTTGCTACACTGTAAAAAAGCGAGTACTTTAAATTCCTCCTTGAACATTTTAAAATCTCTTTTGGTATAAGTTTAATTGAATTTATTTTTAAGCAGATTGTTTTTTTGTTTAAGTGTACTTAGCCCATAAATCACTTTGTTCTTTTTGTCTATCTCTCTTTTGAGGGCAGATTTTTATATAATCCAAGCAGCTTACCTAAAAAGAGAAAAAGAATAGAAAACAAAAGGGTTAGTCTCAAATGCTGTATCAAAAGGTCGCGGCAACAACTCTTAACTCCTCTACTTAGGCATAAGTGAATTTCATAAGCTTATTAAAATATTTTAAACATGTGAAAATGTCTCTTCTTCATATTTTTTTGGCTTGAAAGACACACGTTTAAACTGATTGATTATGACACACGCTCAACGAGGGCTGTGACGCAAATGCAACATACAAAAAATATTTATTTTTCCATCTTATATAATGGAAAATTACCGAGGACAGGACACAGTTTTTCACATAACGAGCCAACGGCAATATTTCAAAACACAGAAAAAAAGAAGTCCTTAAAAAAACAGAAAGCAAATCAAAAAAATGAGAGAGAGAGCGAGAATGAGAGACAAAGACAGAGACACGGGCAAAATCTCTGGTCATGCATTTGACACACGAAAAACTTTTTTCGGAGATACATATATAAATGATGATGCCCTTGAAAAGCGGCGAAGGCATTTGGAGATACAACAACTGTGCTCGCATTTTCAGTCCCATTCTCATTTTCATTTTCATGTGGGCGATGACGTCCATCGTCATTCGTTTCGTTTTTGCGGCAAACTAATTTTGCGTTTTGTAAATGGCGCCCAACGTGAGCCGCAGCATGAATGGCGCCCAACGTGTGGGACTTGGCAGCAGTTGTCCAATAATAGCCACGCCCACAAATGCTGCTCCTTTAAGAGCGTCATCAGCATTTCTCATGAATTTTTCTCTCTCTCTCAGTATTCCCTATACTCGCCACTTGTCTCTCGTCCACATTCCCTACACATTTTGCATGCTCGAGCGATTTTCTTGCTGTGTGTTTGGCATGCTTAATTTAGCCTGGCCATCATCATCATCATCATCAACTGAATGAGGCCAAAACCCAAAGCATAAAATGCCGAAAAAAAGGATGCCACAATTGAGTGAAAGTAGAAGTTCGAGCCCTGTTCGAGGCTATAGTTGGGTTACTTTTTAATTAATTATGCGTTAATTATACAATTATAATCCAAATAATTTGTGTGCTCTCATCTGTTTTGACCACAGCTTAGAATAGTTTAATTTGTGATTTTTTGTGCTAATTATTTGATTTGGATTCCACACTTACCAAATAAAATAAATTTTGTTATTTGTAAAAAAAATTCTGAATTAATAATAATATTTCAACTTTATTTATTATTTGTTGTCCTTCTTAAACGCCACAAGATCGGACAAATAGAAAGCTGGTTATGGCTTTTTTTTTTTTTTTTTTTTTTTAAGAGGCAATAACATTTATTGGATTATTTTTATGTTAAGATTATAAATTAAAAATGCAGTAAAAAAATACAATACGTATTTTTCTTACATATTCTATGATATAACATTTTTTTTTTTTTAAACAATAACAATGACAAAGTTTATTAGACAAGTGTGGATATTGATTATTTGTTGTCTATTATTATAAGCTATCATCCTACTTAAACGCAACAAGATCGGACAAATAGAAAGGTGGTTATGGCTGATTAAAGCTTCAAGCCATGTTAGTGCCTAAAAGTATGCAAATAAAAAAATATTTTATATTTATTTAAATAAGTAGCTGGTAGCCTTTTTTTAAGCCTTAGTTTAAAATAAAGATTTTTGGTATTTTAGCAAATTTTTTTTATAAAAACCTGGCATTAAATTTAAATAATAATTTAATACAAATATTTACACTTTAAATGTCAATTTTTTCGGAGCTCCTTCTTCATTTTGCGCTTATCTCCGGCATTCAGTGAAAATGCTTTTTGTCAATGCCAGTCACATAACGGCAACTTCTATTGTCATTTTAAAAGCCATTTATATATTTTATACACCTGGCTAAGCTTTTCACCAATTTCTCTCTCTCCTTCTCTCACTCTCTGTCTTACTTTCTCTCTTTTGCTTTGGCTTTTTGTCCCTGAAATGTGACAAAACAGTTCAAGGTGTGCGCTCATTAAAAATGCGTCAAATAAAGAAAGAAAATAAAATTCTTGTGGCGTCTGCGAATAATTTGTTAAAATTCAAGTCAGTTTGAAAAGCGCGTGGAAACAACCGTCAACAATCTGATGAAATCAACAGAGTTCTGTCTCTAAAAGACGGATGAAAAGAGAGGGAAGGCAAAGGGAAAATACTACTCGTAATACCACGGGTATAAATGTAAGAGCCAGCACATTTCTCATATGCCAGTGACAATCACAAAAGGCAAAAATGGGCAACTCTGTGGGGGAGTGTGTGCGGGGATGTGTGCGTGAAAGTGTGTGTGTGTGTGTGGAGGTGTGTGTATTTCAAGGCTTCTGCGAACATTCAGGAATTGTTAGACAAAGCGACAGACGCGTGCCTTTTCTTAGAGTGAAAAAATATACTGTGCACAGATGGAAAAGAAATAAACAGATTTCTTAAATCAAAAAATAATCATGTTACTATAAACACTCTGATTTTTATAAAAAACATCTTAAAATAAAAATATACAGGAAAAAAACACAAATTTAATAATCTCACATCGATATTTTTCTTTTACTTTATAAACTTTTGGTTCTCAACTCATTTTTTAGACAAAAGTTCGGAAAATTATAATTTGAAAGTAAAATTGAAAAAATAATTTCCTTTTTTATATAAATATAAACATAAATATAAGATAAATATAATTTTATACAATTCATCTTCATATTTATTAAAATTATCGTACAAAAAATGCGTTGGCAATAAACATTAATATTATTTATCAGTGTAGACGACCTTTGTACAGCAGCCTGCGTCTTTTCTTGCCAGGGGTATGTGTGTGTGTGTGTTCGTGGGTATGTGTGTGTGCGAGTGTGTGTGTAGTGAGTGTGCCATAAACATGACAAGCTGTCATTGTTTCATTTTCTTCTTTTCCAACGGCCCCACAACTTGAACAACTTCAAATTCCACAGTCACTTCAACAAAAGGGAACCACAAGTTATCAAGTTGCGCATACGCCACGTTGTACTAATAAGTTAATAGCTTCGCTTCATGGCCATGAAACCAAAAGAAATTTATATATATGTACATAAATATTATTTTTGGTACGGTCTCTGTCAGCTTAACGCTCTCTCTCTCTCTCGCTCTCTCTCTCACTTCACACACACACACACATTGCTGACAAATTGAAAATAAAATAGGATTTAACGGTAAAGTATGGCAACGCCTAAATCCGTGCAACATTTTTTTGGGGCACCCAAAAACAAATTTATGGCCCAGCTACGTGGACGTATGTGTGCAAGTGTGTGTATATGTGTGTGTGTGTGTGTGTGTGTGGTTTACTGATTGGCATATTTGAATTCCAACTAGTAGGATAGTATTAGTAAACTCGACTGTGAAAGACCCCGTACTTGTTTAGAAAAATAAATTTAAAATGCAAATAAAAATAACAAAAAAAATTTAATTAAATTTTTCAGTTTTTCCACAAGTTTGGTGTGGTTAGCTCTTGAGCAATCTTTTTGTTAGTGCAAATTCGACTTTGGAAAACCCTGTACATTTTTAGGAAAAAAATACATTTAAAATGGAAATAAAAATAATTATAAAATATATTTTTTATGTATAAAATAACCATATTTTATCTATCAAATTATAATTGTGTCCACAAGTTTTGTGTGTCTAGCTCTTAAATAATATATTTGTTTGTTGGAAACCAACTCGACTGTCGAAGACCCTGTATTTATACAGATAAAAATATAGATTTAATATGCAAATAAAAATCATATCTGCAAGATTTTTATTTTTAATTTACCAGCTTACAAATTTGGTGTCTCTAGCTCTTTAACGATTTGTTTCTATCATTTTTTTTTTGAGACCCCAACGGCGATTTCTCCACTCGACTGGCGAACAATGGAGGACAACTGAAGGTTGCCTCCTCCTCTCTCGTTACCCAATACTAGGTTCAATAGGTTTCTATGCAATTTGTGCTGTGCCAAACAATGGGCCACAGATTTGAATAAAGTCAGGGAGACACTGTCATTTATTTAGTTATGACGTCCAACAAACTACATGTAACAATGCCCACACACAGACACAGACTCTGAAAGACATCAGCAGGAGCTGCAGCAGTTGCTGATAAGCCACGTAAAGAATAAAGAACAGAGAACAGAGAAGAAATGAAGAAAGGATAAAGCCTTTATCCTTTAGATGCCCTCAATAATTTATGTGGCCCGTGTTGAATTTATGACAGAAACACGCGTGTGACGCACAACAAAATTGTGAACATTCATTTTGTAACAAATTATTTACTTATTTATTGTTCTTAGCGTTGAACTCGAGTGATAACTTAGAAGTATGGGGACTTTGATGACTGCTTTTAAACAGAGCTCGCAAATAACAGTTAACACTTATTTCTTTTTCGATCTGTTCACTGAAAAAACAGAAAAAACTAAAACCCAGAAGATTTCTCACTGAGAGAACACTTACTTCTTTTCCGTTTGTGCTCTCTGCTCAGTATTTTCCATTTAGAAAATAAATTCTTTCTGTATACTAATAACAGTTAAAAAAGACTTTTTAGCTAGTGCTCCCGGAATAACTGTTAGAAAATGAGCAAAACACAAAAGTGTTAGTCAAAAGTGTCTTTTAATATATATTCCGGTATGTGATGCAGCTGTATCATTCCTAAAGTCTTAATTACAATTTCAGGTTTGCATTCCGATTTGTTTAATTTGCCATCATATTTAAAAAAAGAATGAATTTTGTCTTTTGGACGACCCATTTTACGCAAAATTGTAGCAAAAAAAAAAAAAACGTTTTAAATTTTCAGAAGGCACTTTCGATGTTTTCTCCAGACGAAACAGTTTTTGAATGACACAACCATAAGGAAACAAAATTAAATGTTATTTCTTGACTGATAATCCTACTGAGAAAAAAACATAAATTAATGTTTTGTTCTGATCCCTTTTATCGTTCTGTCAGCTAATAACTGTTATTTTCTGACACACTGAAAGTGTTAACTGTTATTTGCGAGCTCTGCTTTTAAATCAAGTTAAGTCAATTTTAATAAATTTTCAACAAACTTTTTGAATACAAAATTTATTGTTATTTGTTAAAGCCGAAGGTTAAATTTCAATTCAATAGTTTGGGCAATTTTAATAAATTTTCAAACAAACTTTTTGGATTCAAAATTTAATGTAATCTGCTAAAATCGAAGGTTAAACATCAATTCAGCAGTCTTTAAATTTTGTTTTCTTCTTAGTTCAATTTAATATTCATTAAACAGTTATTATAGACACATTCATATTATCTCTGCGCATTAAAAATTCTGATTTTAATATCAGATTTTTCTGTCGCATTTCAGAAGCTGTTTATTATGCAGACCAAATTGTCAACTGGCAATTTGTCAATGTCCATTTTCTGGCGTCATAGTTTTCACATTAGGCACTCGGACACAAAAGGACACCAAGGACAAACGGCCTGACTAGCTGCTGGAACGCGGAAGGGGTGCAGTCAGGGGTTATGTCAAATAATTTTATGGTTTTTTTTTTTGTTGTTTGTCTATTCTGTTATTTGTAAATTCAACATGCACATGTCATGATGGACACGATGATATCAAAAGCCCGACTCGAATGATAATCACAAGCGATAATGACACTTGTGCTTTTATCTACACTATAACGACTACTAAATACCCTGCTTATATCAATTAATTAACTTTTGCACTCTTAATGTTTTTGTTTTTTCTCTATTTGGGATAGTTTTATAAAGTTATTTTTCTGATTTTTCTAATTTATTCAAGTTTTTATGGGTTTAAATTTTAAAACAAAAGTGTTCTCTTAGCTAATATACCCCACTTGAAGCTGTTGTCTGCGTTAATCACCCAACTTCCTCTGGCGCTATGACTATTTAAATATGCATAAAACATTTCTCTCTGCCCCGGAGCCTCATTTTTCTCTTGTTTCGCTTCATTTTCTGTTGCTGTTGTTGTTTTTTGGAAATTTATGGAAATGCCTGTGATTATCATAATGTTTTTCAGTACTCTTCTGACATTTTTCTCGCTGTTGTCGCTGGCAATAATCAAATGCAATCAAAATGTAAATCGCTGCTGCTTTTCCTGACTAATGACATAATCGTATGGCCAAAATTAAAAAAAGACCCAGCTTCAAAAAAGAGTTGACATTTAAAAATTTAGAAACAAAATATTTTAAATTAACAAAAAAAAAATAATTATATATTTTTTGTTACAGATAACTGATTTAGCCATTTAAAAAGTCAGTCAAGACAATTAAATAAATATTCTATTTATTTTTAGGAAATCCATAATTTCTTAAATCAATAATATTGATCATTATTAAAATTTAACTAATTTCAAAATTTTAAATATCGAGTTTTCATTTTTAATTGCCCAAATTAGTATAAAACAACACTTTAAAATTGATAAATTGATTGAAATATGTTACTTTTCTTAAATAAAACAAATTTTTAAATTAAAACAAAATTGTAAATATGGAGTTTTCATTTTTAATCAACTCCAGGTGCCCCAATTAGTATAAAACAACACTTTAAAATTAATAAATTGATTATAATATGTAATTGTTTTTTTTTTTAATAAAACAAATAAAGTTGGAATAAACTTCAAAAGTTTCTCGAAGCAAATGAATGTTTAAAATCATTCATCCAGACTATTGAGTGTTGAACACTGGCAACTCCTAGTCCATCACTCTGACTTATTTTTTCTTTTACCATCTGCCCAGAAATGAATATTTATTTTGCTTTAAAAAAAAAACACAACGCTTGGCACATGAATAGAGTACGCTTGGGTAAATACTATACAGATCGGAGCGGTGCGATAAAATAGATTTTGAAATTTGTTAGTGTCGTGCTGTTAGAAATTAGCAAACAGCTGTGAATGGAATTGAACAATGACCGAAAATGAGGAATACTTTTAGCTTGAGATTGTGTAATGTGTTGTGTTGTGTTTGGTGTACACATTTAGCTTGTATTTTAGACCCAATTATGCTGAATAACGAGTGATAGCAAGCCAACAAAAAAGAGGCAGGGCGGCAATTTTGGAAATAAGAAACACAGAAATTAATTTAAAAAAAAAAATGTAAATTGAAAATATAGTAGAGCTTCCCTAGCTTTAACTTCTATAGCTCGAATTTTCTGTAATTTGAACTCAATCGAGTGTCAATAAACTTAAAGAATTCAAGAAGTCAAAGTCTCCATAATTCACACTTTTTCTTTAATTTTGTATATATTTTTTTATATATTTTTTATATTTTTTTTTATATATTTCTTTATATTTTTATTTATATTTTTATTTATATTATTTTATTTATATTTTTTATATTTTTATTTTATATATATCTTTATATTTTTTTATAACCTTTGGGAATATTCTCTTTTTTGGCAACGTGACGCAACTTTTGGCCACTTTTGAACTACTTTCATTTATTTGCAGCAACTTTTCACGCCTGTTAACAATTTCCCGCCAAGGAAAAGTACGAGAAATTCTTCGGCCCCATAGCCTGTAATCAAAACGGAAATGGCAACGCGTTTCCGGTTCCTTGTCCCCTTTTACTGCTTTTGCTTTCCCTCTCTCTCTTTCATTGTTAGCCCCCAAGTTGACCTTATTTATTTGGACATTGTAATGTATTTAGTGAATTTCTTGCATTGAATTAAGTCCAAAAAAAAAAACACGAAACACGCGACATTAATTAGCGCAAGGGGGCGTAAGGCAGCCACGCCCACTGTCAGCCCGGATATCAGCTAGAAAGCTTGCTGATAATGAAAAGACGTAATGCCAAAAAATGCGCACAAAAAAACAACAACAACAACAGCAGCAGCTGACAAAAGACAACGGCGTACAACGAACAACAGTTGTTTAAAAACAACAAAAAGTGTCAGGCGATAAACGCAAACAACAAATGGAAAATGGAAAACCCATAACCAAAGCGCATTTCTGTGGGCTAACAATGTGAAAAATGTGCGCTGGGAAAATGTCAACGGACTGTGAAAATCTGTGGCAATGTTTGCGCATTTTAGGAATTGGAATTTGCTGAAAGAAAAAACTATCGATATGGACCTGAGGGTAAAATTATTGCACAGATTGTTTTTTAAAAATCTATCACTGCGGACGGCAGTCCGCGCTAGTGACGAAAGCAGCACGAAGGGTGCGAAGGCGACTAGCATATATACACAGGAAGAATGGAAAATTTGCTATGACTGTCCGATCAGGCCGAGTTATATACCGATCGAAAGGTATCAATTCAACTTACAAACTTGCATACTAAGAGTTTTGAAAACTCACCTGGTTCGTGAGAAAAACAGGTGTAAGTGGGAGGGGAAAAATTTAAATTATTGGAGCTAATGGGGCCGTTGGATCCTTTTTGAATTTGTGTTTAATTTTTTACTATTCTAATCAAAAATACGCGTCGAATGACACCTCGATCATCGAAATCCGACTACTGGTTCAAAAGATAAATTATTTTGAAATTTTTAGTCGTCTTCCAAAAATGAGATGAAAAGTCAGTCTGTTTGTTTGTTTGTTTGTTTGTTTGTTTGTATATGTATATAAAACTCTTAGTCCTGACTGACTGACATAGAAGCGCGTAGGCCAAACGGTTATGCCTAGAAAGCTGAAATTTTCACACAGCTTATCCGAGACAATTTAGTATAAAAAAAAAAAATGTAAGTCATATTATAGAATTTATCAGTTCACTTAAAAAATATATAAAAAAAATTAAGTAAATTATAACTTTATAGTATTCTTTGTAGACAAGAATTATAAAATACATTTATATTGGGTTTTATTTGAAGAAAAGTTATTCCATAACTGATAAAAAGCAATATTGCATTAATTTAAATCATATATGAATACTTATCGGTTCATTTAAAAAATTTAAACAAAAATTGTGATAAAATGTTGTAAGTTAAATAGAGTAAATTATAACTTTATAGTATTCTTTGTAGACTAGGATTACAAAATACATTAATGTTGGGTTTTATTTCAAAAAAAAGTTTCCCATTTTCCCAGATTATTTCTTTCACTTTCAATTTTATTATTATCACATTAAAGAGTGTAAATAAATAATAAATAATAAATAAATAAATAAATAAAGAGTGTAGATAAAGACTCAATACTTGTTGGACATAATTTAAATGTTTAATTTTTGAGCTACAAATATTCTCTGCATTAAAAATAAACATATCGTTTCTCTGTGTATCGTAAGAAATATCGTTACCCACACCCATCTCTAGCTCGCAACTGCATTTGGAGTTTTGCCTTTATTCCATATATTTTTTTATTTTAGTGTTTTTTGGTGCTTTTGTTTTTTGTATGGTGATTTGCAGGTTAAGTCAATTTACACGCCAGTTAATTGACAATGGCCAACACAGTTTTCTTGACAAGTTGGGGGGGGAGGTGGGCTACTGTGCGTATGCGTAATGCGATAGAAACTCGCCACAAATCTCAAATGTCAACGCTTGAGTGACATTTGTATTGATTAGTAATGCGATTAATCACGTGACTTGTGTTGTGTTTGAGAATGTGTGTGAAGGTATGTATGTGTGTGTGACATGTGGCATTATTTAATGACATTACGCATACGCCAAGTATGTAGGCCAATAGTGTTTATATTTCTCTTTTTTTCCTTACATTAAGGTAAGCCATAAATTAAAGACATCCCACAAAAACAAAAGCTGCTAATGAAGTGCACAAGTTTCAGCTAAATCTTTTCGATTAAACAGCTGTCTTAAATCTACCAGACTCTCTACCAATATATTTCTCACAATTTATCAGTCTCTAAGCTTCATTTTGTGCGCAGCTGTTGCAACCAAATTTTGGCGCCTGATAATAAAGCAAAAAACAAACAAAAATGTTGCATATAAATCAAACAGCTGCTGTGGTTTCTTTTTCTCTTTTTTTTTTTTTTTGGTTTTGCTGACCACAAAGCTCCCTAGCTACCAATTTATAAAAACTTCAATTAACTGCCTGCTGTTTGCCATTTGATAACCAATGAAATTCGTGTTAATAAGAAGACGAGACGCTGACGTCACAGGATGCCACAGGATGCCACAGAATGATGACGACTGTGACCCAAATCGAAACCAATTTAGAGGCAGGAGGAAATGTGAAGATAAGGCATAAAGAAAGTTGCGACAAGTCGAATAAATAATACTCTTGAGGAGCGCTGTAGTTTAAACAATCCCATAAGAAAAACCTATTTACGAGGTAAAAGTCTAGTGACGAAAGCATTTTCATGCCCCAAAATTTCTGATATCCAATTTTGTGACGAATAATATTAAGTTTTACACATAAATTATTTTAAACAAAGGTATACCCTTCGAAAGCACTTCAACGATACCTAACCAACGATATCCCTACCTTTTCAACGATATATAGATCGCATCTATAGCTTCTATCGTTTGGATGCTATGAGGGTTTCAATTTTAGCGGTTTTTAGCGATTTTTCGAAAAAGTCGTAGAACAAACGTTTCTAGATTTTTGAGCGGGAGCAAGTCCTCATTCAAACTTTTAAGCTAAATCAACGATTTGATCCAAACAAACAGACAAACTGACTTTTCATCTCATTTTCGGAAGGCGACTAAAAATTTCAAAATTAATTATCTTTTGAACCAGCGGTCGGATTTTGATGATCAAGGTGTCATTCGACGCGTAATTTTGATTAGAAAATTTTCCATTCTTCCTGTGTATATATGCTAGTCGCTTTCGCACACTTCGTGCTGCTTTCGTCACTAGCGCGGACTACCGTCCGCAGCGATAAGAAAAACTATTTTCCAAAAATAAAAAAAAAGTAATTTAGTTTACATAACATATTAAAAATGGTTTCTACAAATTACAAAATATTAATTAACGCTGTATACCAATTCATAAATAATTAAGTTAATTAATTAAACTATACCCCTTTTTCCACATAATAATAATTTAATTTTAAATTATAATTTTACTGAAATCTCTTGAAATGTACATAAAATGTCTGATTGACTAATATTTACCAGAGAATGTTTTCTTTCGAGTCAAATTACCCGTTTTTTTTTTTGCAAATTAATAAAAATAATTATTGCTGTTTTGAGGAGAAACTGTTTTGCTTCCCTTTTTGTCCGATTTGATAATTTAGAAAATAAATTTTGTCACACGAGACGCGTTTCCAATTGTATGCTTTTTTATTCGACAGCGAAATTAGTAGCGGCCATTTTACAGTGGTGGTAGAACATGGAACAAGATCAGCTGAACTATGTATCTATATGCGATATTTACAAGGTGCATCGATGTATGCGATATTTACAAGATGGTATGCTGTTTACTATTTACATTTGCATAACAATCGTTAACAATTAGAAGTTGCTTAAATTAAAATTATTGTGGTGGCGTGTTCTGCTGCGAACAATTGCTTTCTACAATATGTAAATAAATTCAACTACTAATATTTTTTTTTTGCGAATTAAAAAGAAGTTAATATTAATTTATAAATAAAAGCATTTATCAAGTTCTTTTGAACCTTTTAATCAAATATTTATTTTAGTAATACTTTAAATTATAATTCACTAAAATCTTTGGAAATTTAGTGTTTTTTTAAATAAAATGTCCAAAAAATTTTTATTTAATCGAGTGTTGCATATTGACTTAAAAAATTATAATACCCACTGCAAGTGCATAAAAAAGAAAACGCATATTGAAAGAATATGGGAAACAGCTGCTGATGCTGCTGCAATTTTGATGATGGCAACAGCAGCTGACACAGAGCAACAACAACAACAATAACAGCAACAGCAACAACAACAAACACGTTCGACACGTTGCTAATCATCATCGTCATCATCATCATCATCATAATTATCTACAAACGCGCTGTGACCTAATTTTGCAACTGATATTATTTAATGCAAGCGAGCGTGGGGAGGAGGAGAAGGAAGGCAAGCTTTTACCCAACATTACCCACTCTCTCGTTCTCTCAATCATAAACTCTCACACTCTCTCTCTCGCTGTGTATATTTAATCAACAATAACAGCGCTGCTAATTAGCTGTAATTGAGCACGACAACAAAAGTTGCTACCCTACACATACACACACACGCATACATTCAAATACATATAAATTCATATAAAAGGTAATTTTGCAAATTACATGGCCAATTAATAAGCAAATTATAAGCAGCTGCTGTTGCCTACAAGAAATTACTTCAATAACAACAACTACGGCACATAAAGAGCATGCAGGAGAGAGAGCGCGCGAGCGAGAGAGCGTCAAGTTAAAAAAAAGCTCCAAACTGTTAATCAGCTGCTATTGAGTGCGTTTATTTATAGACGCCGCATAAATACTGTGTGTGGGAACAGCATAGCAGCATTGCCCACTGATCGTTTGTCATGTCTTTGTCGCTCTTTCCCGCTTCCTCTCTTGCTTTGCGTTTGCTTAGCTTTGATTGGTTTCTTGTGCAGCTATTGTCGTCGCATAACCACAAGGGGATGTAGCTCAGATGGTAGAGCGCTCGCTTAGCATGTGAGAGGTACGGGGATCGATGCCCCGCATCTCCAACTTGTAAATTACTTTTTTTTTTTTGCTTTTAAATTTACTTTTTATTTGTCCAAGCAAGTTTTTTAGATATTGCTGCGACTTAAACAGTCTAATTTAAAGTTGACCACATTTTACAGTCACATTCTCGAGTGGCCAGCAAACTTTTTTTTGAAAAGAGAAAATTTTCTGCAGTACCATCAACACTTGAAGCAAGGACAAAAGGCCTTAAAATCAAAATGGACGCAGTGCAGCATTAAACACAAAAAAAAAATAAATAAATAAAAATAAAAGAGGAAGAAATCACGAATGCGTCATAAAAACTTTGCACATCAATGCGCAGTAAAAGGAAAGCGGAGATAGCAAGAGGGTGGGTGGGGGACCGGCAAAATCAGAGATAGAAAAGCGCGGAGATTGAGAGCGAGTGCTGTGTGCTTTAGCCAACAAAGTACTGAAAAAAAAAAAATTATAAAAGAAAAAACACAAGTAGCTAGAAAGAGCTGCTCGACTGCTAAATGGCCAGTAGTTACTAATCTATTCAATCAATTTTAATTAAAAAAAAGTAAAATTATAAATAAGATTTAAATAAAAAACACATAAATAATGCCAGCCCTTTATGAAAAAGCATAAATAAAAAACAAATTTGGTTGACGCTGGCGGGATTCGAACCGTTGCCTGCGTCGGCAGTGTAAGCAATTAATCAACGTTGAAACTGCATTAAACTTTTAGAAACTTTAATTTAATTAACTAATTTGTTTATGAATCGATCGACTTGAAAATTTCAGCAAGCGTCCGCAAAATAGCAAACATTTCCTATGGCAAATTTCAGGTCTGTAGCTTTAAATTTGCATCTATTATTAGATTATTTTGAGATTTGCTGGGTCGGAATTGGGCGTAGCAAATTTCTTAAGACATCTTGATTTGCGTGCACAACATACAAGTATTCTTACCAAATTAGGTAGCTCTAACTGTAATAGTCTCTGAGTTATGGGTGTTTTTATGCTTATGGTCACATATCGATAAGCCTGTGTATACTTTTTTTGGTACTGGGCTAAACATTGTATATGTCTAAAATGAGCTGGGAAAAGCGCACTTGAAAATGCAGCAAAAAGTGCCAAATGAAGAGGCGACTGACAGAGAGAGAGAGACAGGAAGAGCGAAAGAGAGGGAAGAGAGTATTCAAGGGTCAGCGTGAACAACGCTTTTATTGCATTTTTGCAACTGTATGTGTGTTTGTCTGTGTGTGTGTGTGTGTGTGCGCAACCTCCCGTCGGCAGTTGCCTCATTTGCTGATGGATTAGTCAAAGAGTGCAGCAGCAGCAGCAGCAAAGGGCACAGCCAAAGGAAGGGGCAGTTTCAGGGCCAAGTTTCAAGGGACTGATGATTGCCGGAGTCCGAATCCGAATCCGAGTTGGAGGCATTTCTCGCTTCAGGCTCATGGCAATTTAGCTGCACTTTTAGCAGTTGCAGTTTGCATTTTCCCCCTCACTCTCTCTCTCTCACTCTTCCCCTCTTCCCCTCTCTCTCTCACTCTCCCTCTGTCCGTTCACAGCCACTGTCGACATCGTTTTTGCATCATTAAAGCCACCACAGAGTTGCCTTCGCACGCACAGCACAAAATTTTGATTGATGATTGAATGCAATGCCAACGACAACCACAGCAACAACAGCAACAACAGCAACAACAGCAACAGCAACAACAACTGATGAGCAACAGCTGCTTAATGATCGTGCCAAAGGCAGCAAAGGAAATACTCGTAATTTCAACGTTTTTTGTTTCGCCTCAAAAAAACCAAAAAAATTACTTTTTAAAGCTCGTTTCATGTTCCTAAAATATTTGTTAATATCACACTTAACTTTAAATTCTTGTAGTTTAATGCGCCCACGCATATTTTAAAAAGCTGTAAATACCCTGTAATGCTAACAAAAAGTTGCTCAAACTATTTTAATAAATTTCAAATTTATCAGGGGTGCCAAAGAAATCGCTTTCGCTTGAAACTTACTTAAATTTCATACAAATTCCAGTGAATTTCGAGCGAAAGCGATTTCTGTGGCACCCCTGTATATTCAGTTTTGTTTGTTGCATTTTAGGCATTTTTAATAATTTTTTTTTTTAGTTCTTTCTTCTCATCAATTTTTATACAATTATGACTACGATAACCAGTAGAAATAAGCGCTAACTAAAAAGTCATCTGACCCTGAAATACAGTAAGGTGATTGGAAAAATAATTTTTGAATAATTTTTTTAATTGTTTGGGGAAACAAAACTTTTTGTTAGTTTCATAATTTTTACTTTAGCAATATATAAAATACTAGGGGGCTCCGCCCCCTGGTCGCTTCGCTCGCCAACCCCCGCTCGCTACGCTCGCAAAATTGAAAAGAAGGTCTTTTGTTTTCCAGCTTAACAAACTTAAACTGCTCGCTTCGCTCGCCAACCCGCAGCTCGCTTCGCTCGCAAAAATTTAAAAGAACTTCTTTAGTTGTCCGGTTTAACAAATTAATACAATATAAGGGGGTCCGTCCCCTGCTCGCTTCGCCCGCAAAATTGAAAAGAAGGTCCTTCGTAGTCCGCTTTAACAAATTTATATAATATAGCATGTTTCGTAAAAAAACGGAAATATTAAACTTCCGCTGTCCGCGCTTTCAATGTTTCTTCTTGCTTTGGCTAAAACTCAGATTTAGTGAGTTGGCGGGAAAAATCCAGATTTGGCGGGAAAAAGCCAAATTTGGCGGGAAAAAGCTAAATTTGAGGAAAATTCAAAATTTAGCAAGAAGAGTTAGTGTATGAGTTTTCTAAGAATATCTCATGCAACAACAGAGTTTTTGATTCTAAAGTTTAACTTTCATCCGATTGATCCTATGGCAGCTATATGATATAGTCATCCGACTTTTACCAAATTTGGTAAGAATGTTAGAGACAGCCCCAAACATATAATCTGTGAGTTTGGTTGATATATCTTAAGAAACAAAAAGGTTTTTCATACTAAAGTTAATTTTGCATCCGATTGTTCCTATGGCAGCTATATGATATAGTAATCCGATTTCAACCAAGTTTGGTCAGAATGTAACAGACAGTATCAGACGTACTATCTGTGAGTTTTATTGAGATATTTTAAGAAACTAAAAAGTTTTTCATACTAAAGGTTATTTTTCTTGCGATTGTTCCTATGGCAGCTATATGATATAGTCATCCGACTTTGACCAAATTTGGTCAGAATGTAAAAGACAGTACCAAACATATAATCTGTGTGTTTGGTTGAGATATCTTAAGAAACAAAAAAGTTTTTCATACTAAGCAATTCCGTGACCTTTGACCCCGATTTAACCCACTTAGAGGTCGAATTTCGCAAAACGCCGTCTTATTGCACAATGAAATTATCTCACCTATGTTGTGTGAAAATTTCAGCTTTCTATCTTTTACCGTTTGGGCTGCACGTTGATTCTCAGTCAGTCAGTCAGTCAGTGAGTCAGTCAGTCAGTCAGTCAGGACAAAGAGTTTTATATATATAGATAGATGAAATTTGATTGAAATGTCAAAATGACTGTCGTTTCTATTAATTTTTCTATCACTGAATTATTTTTTTAAGAGAAATTTTTGTTCATCAATTTTGTTTGTAATTTTTAGACATAAAAATGGAAAAATAATTTTTGAATAATTTTTTAAATTGTTTGGGCAAACAAAACTTTTTGTTAATTTCATAATTTTTACTTTAGCAATATATAAAATATGAAATTTGGTTGAAATGTCAAATGTTCTATCACTGAATTATTTTTTTAAGAGAAATTTTTTTTCAACAATTTTGTTTGTAATTTTTAGACATTTATCGTTGACATTAATTACTGGGGGCCATGTGTGTATTATTTTAGCCAACATTCATGCCTTCACACTACCTATGTTTATGTCTCTTTCTCCCTCTATTTATCTATCTCTTTATTTTTTTCAAATTTTGTTTGTTTACTTCATTTGTTCGCAATTTAAAATGTCAACTGAACCTGATCAAATAATCGCTTAGAACTGAAATGAATCTGTCCCAAAATAAATCTTGTATGTTTATAAAACGTTGCCAAATGATTAGGAAATTTAAAAGCTCTACTTTGAAGCTGAGTTAATTTCTTGCCTCTGTCAGGTTTCATGTTAATACATAACTTAATGCTAAGTTGTTGTATTTAAAAGCTCTTGTTGTTGCTGCTGCTGTTTATGTTGTTGTTGTTGCTTGGTAGCAGTTGTTTGTGGCAGCAATTTGGCAACTTAATGTTGGCCAAGAAAAACCGAACCGAACAAACCAAAAAACTTAATAAGCAGCTCGAGTCACAAGCAATTTGGTAACAACATTGACTTCTTTTTGTTGTTGGTTTCTTAGTTTGTTAGTTTGTTGTGCTCGCATTTAAATATTTAATTAAGTTTTCAAAGAAGCAACTAGAAAACGTGGGTAATTCAGTAAACTCTCGACTCTCGACTCGCTGTTGTGGGCAGAGACTTTTAGAGACCAAATTAGCATATCAAAAAAAAAACAACAATAAACAACAACAAATAACAAACAACATTTTCAACAGCTGCCACAACAAGTTGTAATGAATTTTTGTGGAAAGAGATTTTTGTTTCCCAATTTAAACTAAAATTTAAAAATTACTTTATTTTACTTGCTATAAACAAAAAAATATGCCAGATATTGCAACTATTATTTTTTTATTTTTTCAAAAAGCGTTTTCCAGTTTTAAAATAAAAATCAGGGACCGCAACTTTTATAACTTTTAAAATAAAAATTGCAAAATAACAATTATTTTTAGATTTTTTTTTAAAGTTACGGAATAACTCTAATTTTTAATTTATATTCAAATAATAATAATTGGATCCTTCAAATTCGTCCTTAAAGGACATTTGATATATCATATGAAAGATCTCGAATCATAGATCAAGAATAAATTTAAATTTTTGTTATACAGTAATTGGTTCAAAAGATATTCAACTTAACTTTTATTTTTTGATTTTAATAATAAAAGTTACGGAATAACTCTTATTTGTAACTTTTAAAATAAAAATCAAAAATAACTCTTAACTTTTATTTTTATTGAAAAAATCAGAAATAAGAGTTATTTCACAACTTTTATTAAAAAATTGAACTTTAACGATTATTTTTGACCTTTTAAATAAAAATTAAAAATAAGAATTAAATTTGATTTATAAATAATTTTTATAAACTGAAAATATAAGTTTTTGGCTGAAATAGGAATGAAATAGGAATTTTGGTGTTTACCATTTTACTGTAGCATGTTTCCTTCACATTGATTTTTTTTTAGCTGAAATTAGCATTCATAACTCTTATTTGCAGTCCCTGATAAAAATTAAATTTCTATGTTTCAGTTTCCATTTATTGTATTTTTGTAAACTTCTTTGATTGTTTTATGGAATTCCTCGTTTTAAAGTTGGATTTCATTTATATTAATAACGCTTCTCATTTGCACAATATTTAGAGCTTCTGGTCTTTGGCCGCATTCTTGTGGCAGTCACTGTGGCAGCATCAGTTATTCAGTTGCTTTGGTTTCAAGTGTTGCAATCTTTTTTGGTTTGGTTTTCAACATCAAGTGTCAAGTTATCTAAGCAGCTACTCACTATGTTCCTCTCTTCCTCACTCTTTTCTCTCACTCTCTCTCTCTCTCTCTCTCTCTCTCTCTCTCTCTCTCTCTCTCTCTCTCTCTCTCTCTCTCTCTCTCTCTCTCTCTCTCTCTCTCTCTCTCTCTCTCTCTTTTCACTCTCACTTACACTCTCATTCTTTGCTGGCAACCACGAGCTGTGGTTTTTGCTTTTCCTCGCCCACTTGAGCCTCTTTCCTCCTCCCTTCTCTCTCCTTCCTTTCCGCTTTCCCCCCTCTTCTCCGCTACTCTCGCTGTTTGCCTAATTAATAAGCGAATTCATTTAAGCGTTGAAATTGTTGACATTTTTGTGTAAAAGGCGGCACCTGAGGCCAAAAAGCTTCAAGAGATGAGCTTTGACTCTGAAGCGAGAGAAAGGAAGAGAAAGAGAGAGACAGAGAAGAGAGAGAGAGAGAGAACGCCTACACGGAATTAAATACAGTCGAACTTCCCTAACTCGAATCACCATTATCCAAGAAAAAAGTTCGAGTTAGGGAGACTTCGCTAAACGCTATTGTCACTCGATTTTGTTCGAGTAAGAGAAACTTCGAGTTAGGGAAGTTCGAGTTAGGGAAGTTCGACTGTAGTTATTTATAATTTTAACATAAATTTCTTTTTTTTTGTCAGTGTAATTAAGCACAAAATGCACAAAATAAACGCAACTGCGCTGTCAGCTTTTGCTCTTAGCAGCAGAGGCAGCGAAGCAGCAGCAGCAGAGGCGGCGCAGCAACAGCAGCAGCGGCAGCGCAGCAGCAGCGACAGCGACAGCTGATTCATGAGCTCATCTGCAATTCACACTACTCAAATAAATCAAGGGTCAAAGTCGAAAATAGTTACTATTTAACTATGCAAGAAACTTGTCATCGCCATTGGAATAATAATATTATAATAATTTCCCACACTCTCAGACATTTCTGTCACAAAATGTCACAACAAAATTCCATTTTTGTTTCTATTTCATTTCAATTCCAATCCAAATGGAGAAAAATATAATTGAAAACATGTTTAATAAAAATGCATAAATTAAGCTTTGTCCAAGTCTAAAATCAAATGCAAATTTGTATAAAGTAGGCGTGACATTTAGTAAAAATATTATATTATGGTAGTAAAAAATTAATAATAAAGTAAGTCGATTTGTCTCTGTTCAAACAATTTCTTAACTGACTGTATTTAGTACAGACAACTTAAAGAAGTCGAAAATAAGAAATCAAATTGTTAACTAAAGAATTCAATTTAAATTAAAATCATTTAAATTAACAATTATATAAATACAAAATTATTTGGCATTAAGGGGGTCTTCTCATTGAGCAACTTTTTTTTCGACTTTTTTTTTTTTGCATTTATTTATAGCTTGGGTAGTTGAGAATATGCCCCTAAAAGGATTTTTAGAAATTCGAAATACTTTAGGAGTTATGGCCTTTTTTGTCCAGCAATGCTAATGTCAATGCAAGGGGAGTCAAAACTTTAGACGCGTTTTTCTCGAAACCACGTTTTTCGAACTGGCGGCAAAGATATCTCCAGTTCAACTGAACCGATTTTCATGAAACAAAGTGAAATCGACGCAGAATTGTCACCATTCTCGGGTGATAGAAGACCATAATTTTAAAAAAAATTTTACTATTTTTTTTGTACACTAAACTACAAAAAAAAGACCGAAATTGAAATTTTTTTTTTGAATGGCCACCATTTTGTCAAAAATTCACAAAATTATTGTCTACTATCATCCGAGAATTACATCTATACTGATTATATCCCCATTTTTTTTTTCATTTCCGACGCTCCGGAGACCCGGAATCGTGGCCGCCATGACGACACCTTTTTTTTCAACCCCCAACTTTGAAGTCTCATTACTTTTTGAACAGACCTCGTATCGAGGCAAAAAAAATTTTTTATTTACTTTGAACCTTTTGTAATACAATAAATAAAAAAAGTTTTCAATTATTCCTTGCGTTTTCAAATAAGAATTTTTTTAAAAAGGGTCCAAAAAACGGGTTTTGAATGAGAAGACCCCCTTAAAATTTTAAATTAGAAACAATATATTGGAAAGTTAAAAATTGAATAGTTATTTGCATAAGCAATGAAAATCCGCTGCACTTTGCTCTCAAATGATTTTTGTATGTGTTGGAAAACTGCAATGTAAGCGGAAATA